>JAMLFT010001014.1:0-34318 GCA_026544285.1 Pachyrhizus erosus | reverse complement strand
TAAAATTTTGTACAAAATATTTAAATTTATATTATATTATAAAATTCATAAAATTAAAATAAATAATTAATTTAAACAATCGCACATTATGAATGATCTTAAAAATATTGAGATAAATTTTATTAAAACAAATTATATTAACTCTTACGTCAATTTTACCATTTGAACGTGAAAATATATATACACACCAAGTCTTTTACTCAATTTCTTGAAGTAAAGTAAATATAACTTTATTTATAAATGTATTTTAAATTCAGAAGATTCCTAACTTAGGAACTTACTTAAGGACTAATTAAGATGATTTCAAAATTAAAGGTATTTATGTGTAAAAAAAAAAAAAAAAGTTAAGAGTGACTGTATGCACGATGACTCGGTAAAACAAAGGAGAAAATTCTTTCCAAAATTGTCACACATTATTCATCCTCAATAACAAAAGGACTGCTTTTGTCGGCATCACTATCATTTTTTATTTTTTTTCTTACAGAAGTTGACTTCCATACATGCATATTTCGTCCCTTGGATGGGTTTATGCTTCTTATATCCATATTTCATAGAAAGATCAGTGATTGAACACCAATAATAGACCAGCTATGTACATCAATTGTAACATTTTCAAGCAAACAAAACAAGACAACAATTTGCCAACAGCCAAATGAGTTAGTTGCTTAGGTCCTTGGTCATTTTCAGTGGGGTCATGGTCCAAATTTTCAAGTTCTTCAACAACCCCAGAAAATCTCAATCAATCTCTAGTATTTTTTTTAGCCCTAACTGCCCATGATTATTAATGGAAAGAAGACTAATGAGCCAATCAGGGGTAAGGATCCAGAGATAGAAAAGTGAATGCTGCATAAAAGTTTGGTGGGTGATGTCTAAGTTGATGACATAGAGCGCTGTGGCTGTGACCAGTTAAAAAAGTTGCATGTGAGTAGAACAGACTTTTGATTATTAATTTAATAGAATAAAAGTCCCACGTAAAGTTGGATGAAACATCCAACGTACATTTATACATCAACTGCTACATAAAAGTATATTGTACTGTTCTTTTCTGATAGCATTCACCCATCAGCATTCACCTTAAAATCTGCTATAAAAAAGAAGCTTCTGTCCACGTTTGCATCTATCCAAACACCACTTTAAATAGACCTTAAAATCCTAAACCTGCGTCTAACTCAAGCCAACCACCCTGTCTTTCTCTTCAGCTCTCTCTTGTGTGTTTGCTTCTCCTTTCATTTCATATTTCATAACCATGTTAGATTCTGTGATTGAGTACATCACTCAGGCAGCTTCCAGCTATGCTTTCATTTTCTGCTTCTGCAATTTGATCATAGTGATTATCCTAGTGGACTTGAAGCCCAAGCTCCGTTTTGATCAAGAGAGTGAAGAAATCCCTCTTTACATACCCACAAACACAGGTATACAAGGAGCAAAATCCAAGTGTTTAGTCAACAAAAACACATTATCTCCACAAGCAAGAGAAGTGGCACGTGCCAAGGAAGAAATGGTGGTGGACAAAGTTCAAAGTGAAGGTAATGATAATTGCAATTGCAACAGTGAGGAAGATGATGAGCTCAAGAGAAGAGTGGAAGAGTTTATAGAGAGAGTTAATGAAGGATGGAAAGCAGAATATTTGAGCACATCAAGTTTCTTATGGGGTGAGAAAAATAATGAGGAACTTTTGGAGTGAGAATTTTGATCTATATGTCAATCTGTTTGGCTATTCCCCTCATTCTTGAAATGTTTGTACTGAAATGAGACTGATTTTTATGTTTTGATGCTTCGTTGAAGAATATGTCTTAGAAAAATGCTTACTGAATGAGTTCTAACTGAAAATTTCTCTTTCTTTCGTGTTTTGGAAATACCCTGCTCCAACGTGAGAATAATAGTGAGTTGGTAAAAAGTAATATTCTATCCGTTCACCTTAAAATATTTTTACATTATCATTTAAATATAAATTGTCACATACAATAAATTTATCAATTTTTATAATAATTATTTTAGAATTTATACCTACCATAATTTTTCATTTGTTGACACTAATAACAGTAATTAGAAATTAAATTCTTTGCTAAATCTGAGACTGGGCACAAATGGAGTGAGTGCACTCCACCGAGAAAAGGATAAGTAGATATATTGATTGGGAAGTTTATTCTAACTAACAATCACATGGATAAAGGGGAAAAAAGTAATGTCTAGAGAAGCATGCTACGAAATAGCATATGTGGAAATTCCTTTTTCATCTTTCAAATTTTATCGTTATGAAATAGTTCCATGGCATTCCTTTCCTTTTTCCACTCATACTTGATGCTCTGACCAAAAAGGGGTGATATAGTTTTCTTTCTTACAAGAAATGCACCGACATTGTTGCACCTATTATAATGCAAAATATTAGATATGTTTCGGACAAATTAATGATACTTAAGAACCAATTCAAGTTAAAGTGGTTGTGGAAATACAGAATAATTTTAAATGGACCGATCCATAAGTTAGTTTTATTGTGGAGAAGAGATTGTTTCAAACTTCAACATCCTAATTAACTGGACGCTGTTGTTTGTCAGGCTGTATTATAGTCTTCTTTAAGGTTTAGACAAGGCAAAAAGATGATAAAAACAACTAATTTGAATGCTACAGAAGTTTCATGACAAGATAATTTGTAAAAGATGGAGACCGTGAAAGCTCCAATTGTCTTTTGCATGGCTAAGATTTAGAAGAAAAAATCAGAATTTATACACCCTCAAGTTACAATGTTGACATGGGGCACACCCAATTCTAGAGTATTTTTAATGATGACGACACTCCATGTCTGTATCTTCCCAATTTTCATTAACTAAATAATAATAAGAATCTCATGCTTTTTTTACCTGATCAAAATCACAAATAAGGCAAGATAATTCATTTAAAAATAAATAAATTTCATGTCATTGGAAATATATATTAGTCCTCGATTGGGCGTTACTTGATATGATAATTTAGAGCAACGAATCATAGTAATATAATACCAAGAGGTGTAAGCCTAGGAGGCTGATATGCAATTTCTTTCACAACAAATAATATTGAGTTACAGTTCAGAAACACTCACATCCACTCACATTTTTAACATCCATATAAAATATAAATAAGGGAGGAAATGGCACAACATATATCCTATATCTATTGCTACAACAATGAGTAAACAATACTAAAGGTACATTTGGAGAAATGACACGTGGAAAACCTAACAAACAGATTTACCAACTAACACCTAGTACCAAAGAGTACAACTGTTGAGTCAAAACCATCGTGTGACACTCATCTGACCATCAGAGTTGTCTTTGTAAGTTAAATTGTCAGCTGTCAGTCAAGTATGAGTGAGCCTAAATGAGGTTGACTCTCCATAATATCAAATAATTCACAGTGAATATGTTTAGCATGCAGCCTCAGCATTTGATTGGCTTAGATTAGACTCCTTTTCTGGCAAAGGCTCTTTATCATCAGCAGATGAGTTCCTAGAGTCTTGACCATTGTTAAAAGAAGCAATATTCTCTTCTTGAAAAGCAGCAGGTGTCATAATAGGCTTTACTCCACCAAAACTGACTTTTATTTCCTCACTAGTGATAGCATTAACAGGTGTAGGACTAAGAGTTGATATATGGTCCACCCTTTGCTTCTTGGTTTTATGCTCCAAGTGATGACCAGGAAGAAAACTGGCCACCACAACCTGATGCAGAAGATAGTGAGAAAAGTGACTACTGAAATGTCCATCATGCACATAACTTTGTTGTTCATAGCATGTCTTTTGTTTCTATTCCTACTTTTCCGGGCTAGATGACACTGACAAGCATAAAAACAACTCATAATAATTCCTACCTAAGAGCATTGGTCATCTAACCAAAAAAACTAATTAAAACATGCTTTATGACGATGGGAATAATTTGAACAACCAGCATTTGTACTGATTCATGTTTCCTTACAAAGGTTTATAAAATCTCAGATTAACAATTTCACAAGATTCTTGAATATTTTATCAAATTTCATAAGGTTTTTGAATATTATATAACATAAGGTCTACCTGCACTGGACCAGCAGCTACCAACAAACCAGCAAGTCCACCCCCCATTACTCGACCATCTGGACCGGCCAAAGAGACACTCATCCCACCAGATCTGCTTCTTGTAACTCCATTCTCAGTTGGCATAAAGGAACCAGACAAGGAAAGAATCTCAAACCGTCCCTGTAAAATAAATAAGTGTGGGCATATTTAATATACTTATTTTGGCCATCAGGCAAATGAAATTGGAAGATACCGAAATATCAGTTTGATGTTAGTGAATTAATGGCAAAGGATGAGTTGTCTTTGTTGAGGAAATTGGTGATTTAGCCATGTGTCAAATCTCTGATTCCAAAGGCAGTGTAAACTTTATCTTGAAACCATATATAATTAAACTTCCCATAAAAAATATAACATGCAAAGCAACAATAGTTGTCACAGCACAAAATACGGTCCTAAGTGGTTTTAGAAATGTGACAAGCATGAAAACATAAAACTAATTGTGTGTTTGGTTATAAGTTAGCATGTTTTGGTGGATTGAAGAAATCCAATGTCTGAGATATGTGGATGCATAAACAAACACATATAAGGAATTAATCCAAAGTCTTCATAAGTAAAAGATGCCGAACATTATGTTAATAGCATTGAGCTATGAGGATAACAACAACAAAAGCCTTACACCACTTGGTGAAGTCAGCTACACAGATCACACATTCACACAACACCATTTGGTTAAAGACCAAATCTTCAAAGATATTATGTTAAGCTATTAGGTTCAAACAAATAATTTAACTAGAAATCAAGAATATATAAAAACAAAACAGCATATCAAATATAGAATTTCCAAATGAGAAGCAAAGAACAGTTACAATAGTCTATGTACAAGTGTCACTCCAAAATTAGTTCAACAAGATTATCATAACAATCAATTAGCTGACAACCCAAGTATAATCTAACTAATAACATCTACAGATAATTTTGCAAGAGAAGCTTAATTACATAAAAATGATCATTATCCCAGTACACTAGCCAAAATCAGATCTAAAGAAAATGTTTAGCCAGCAAAGCCTTAATTTATTTTTTGTAAAATTTAAACGATCTGCATTTGATGCATCCATTTTCACTTAATATCATCTAACTGTGCAATTCTTTCTGAAGTAGAAAAAGCATTTAAATAAAAATTAACATGAGACATCTAATATCAATGCATACAATGCCAGACAGACAGCTGCAAAGAAAACATGTGCATTAGTGACTAGAGTTACATATTATGTAGTTCATTTAATGTAGAGAAACAAATAATTGAACTTATTTTTCTTTTAGTGCTGGTGACATAAGATGGGACTCACCTCATACGTTAAAGTACCCCCACAAGAAGACGGTTGACGAAGTGTAACATTTGAAATTGTCCCAGTTGCTGAGAGAATGCATATTGCACGTGATCCTTGTTGAGAGAAGGACATAATCTTCATTGTGACATCCTGAGATAAGACCATAAGAAAATCACAAATACATGTAAGCACAATGCACAACAATAATGACATTAAAAAACAAACATGTAGTCAATAGTTTACTTCAATACCAATGACACTACACAATCACAAGATATGATCCGTACAACTTAGTCATATCACCGTTGCATATTTTAAAAGAACTCTACAAAATCAGAATAAAGTGAACATTCTAACGATTCTATTCATAATTTACAGATAAATGACATTACATAGCCGTAACTTAAAGTTCATTAGAAATGAAATAAATTCATATCTTATTTCATTTACTTTTCCAATACTTCAACCAAATGAAGCCAATTCTTTAATTAACAATTATCACTTAAATCAAATAATTTTATCTAATTGATATCTTAATTCCTCATAATTAGTACTAAGCAGACAAATGATTTAATCATAAGGAATAAGGACAAAATATAAACAATATTAAAGGAATGAGCAATGAACCCACATAAAGTGGAGAAACAGATATGGAGTTTAAACAACAAACATACATTTTAGAATTTAGGTTTGATTCTAACTTAATCCCACAAAATCAATTTGTAAGGTGAAGATCGTCCCCCTATTATATACATTATTTTAGTCATATCACTAGTCAATATAAAATCTCTAACAATACAGAAAAGAAAATATTACATTTTTTAAGTTATTACATTTTAGAGATGAGATAATTTGGTGTTTTTTCTATTTTCATTAAAGAAAGTACAATCAAAATAAATGGCCATTGCATTCCCAATATTTTTTTTTTATCAAGAATCAAAGACATGTATCAAGAGTTTACAACAACTCACACACCTTGCTCAACCAATTAAACTAGACCCATTGGTACATTCCCAATATATTCATACAAAAATTGACTGGATTAAAACTAGTCTTGTTAAACTTCTGCATATAGATCTAAAAGGAGGTGAGCAGAATACCTCGCCAGCATTTACTGTGAGCACATGTGGTGTGAAATTGGCACCAACTGAGTATGCTATTCCCTCACCTATAAAATGCATATGTGGGAAGATAAGTAGAAGGCAAGAAACAGGAAATAAAAGAATGTATTAATGTTAAGTCCAGAGAGGAATGTTCTTTATAGTTCAAAAAATGAAAAACAAAGAAAATGCAATAATCAGTTCATCATATAAAAGCAATTTGTGAAATTAGAGAAGACAAGTTTTAAATTGACAGAAAGAATTTGGGAGAATAAATTATGTTGACCAAGAGGCTTTCATAAGAAATATAACGAATAAAGCATTTTATACTGTAGCCAGAAACAGAAGATGCATTCAACAAGCCGTATTTATGCCTTAATTCCACCTCTTCATATTAATTGGACAACGAAGTTAACAGACAACGGCACACATCAAAACATTACATGATAGAGAATTAATCACATAAGATACCCTATTATAATGGTAATTTCAGATTCATCATCACTCTGGATCTGCTGTGTCACCAGTCAAGTCAACAGATCATCTGCCCTTCTATGTCATAATATGGTAGAAACCAACACCTATCCAGTCCCCACACAAGAAACCCTATAACCCTGGTTCCAACCTTGGAACTCAACTTCACTAATCAAAGTACATTGTGTCATTCGAGACCTCCTTCAGAACATTCACATACAACGAGACCCAAACCTCATTAACAAATCACGAACTCTTGTTCAGATATGGTCGTCATGTTCACAGCCATGCTACATGTAGCACAAGCAATTCTAACATCTTAAACAAAACAATTTAATGTTCACATGTCCCCTTGTCACGACATAGAAATGTATCCAGCACATAGGGATATGTTTGGGTGTCAGCAGATAAAGGAAAAAAAAACTAAAAAAATGCAAGAGAATTAATGATTAATTTTTCTTTCCCTTTGATTCACTGTTTAAAATCAGCCAAAATTGGAAGAACATTTTAATAAAAAAAATTAAAAGAGTTTAAACTTGTATAATCAAAATCCTACATTTCCTAACTTTTTCATTTTATAAAACTTCCACACATGGGAAGGTCCACCCAAAATCTTCAGTAATCCTCCATCCAAACATTAGCCTAGGAGACCACAAATATCCTGCATGAATTTTGGAAATCATTTCATTGCATTTCAATGTTATATAAATGGATACTATCATTCTCAGAAGCCAATCACGTCCTTTAATGAATAAGTTCCACTTTTTGAAAATATTTCCGACCAAAATTTTTATTATGAAACCCATTTTTCAAATCATGCCAATATTCAACAAGGCAGTTAGAAGCTGCTAAAAATAATTATTATTGTAGACTTTAGACCAGTTCAAGTGTGGCACATCAGCCAACAATCACTATTATACTCAACCTACTAAATAAACCGGTCCCTTCATTTACTCTAACAGTTTCCATGGTCAGACAATGCAATCCTCTTCCCCTCATAATGGAAAATAAAGAGTACCATATGCTACCCTAAAACAAAATCGAACCTCACTGTCGACCACAAATATCCCTATCCACCTCACAAAATGTATTCAGATCTGAAAAGGAATCAGAGATTAGGGTCCACTCATACCCCCCACCCCACCACCTATATAACTCACAAAAGCAAAAACCAAATCCAAAAAGTTCACTGCACACTAAAACAAAAGATCAAAGTAAATAACCAACTATTCCAAATGATTTAACCTAAATCAATTCCAAAAAAATAAAATAAAAACATTTATGACACTCCTCCATTAAAGAGCTAAATGACAAGAACCACCAGGTTAGAAGGATTCACTCATTTATTATGACTCCCCTATTCTCATATCTCAAAAAACTGCAAATGTAACAGTAAAAAACTAAAAATAAATACAAAAGATCAGCGGTGATTAAGATTAAAGGCTTCAATTCAAAGTATTCAATTCAAAAGATCAAGGAACTATATAATACCTGGTCCTGGGCTTTCAACCTCAAACTTAAACGACGACTTTTTTATAGATTCAATAGGCCTCCCTCTACCCCTCTTCCATGCGGAGAACTCACCGGTCAACGGAATCGACGAAGAAATCGGCATCGGCGAAAGCGCCGTCACCGCCCCCAACGCCACCTTCCCGTCTGGCCCATACTTCCTCGGCCTCCCTCTCTTCTTCTTCCCCTCCGTCGCCGGGGACGGCACCGGCACGGTGGCCCTTGAAAAGTCCAAGTTGTTCTCAATTCTAGGAGCCACATGGAAGCTCTCTGGGGCCTCATCACCCACCACAACACCAAAACTCTCTCTTCCCTCCATTTTTATGCAAATCAAAGAAAAACTAAAATACCCGAAAACCCCAAAACTTTACTTAAACCCTACCCATTGAAGATTCAAACTCTTCCACGTCCAAGAACCCAAAAAATTCACAAAAAATTGATATTTTTTTCAAGGTGGTAAATGCTAACTTTATTTAGGAGAAAACAGATTTGGGTGCAGGGAAAATTTACAATCTCACAATAAACTTTAGAAAGGAAAAAAAATATTGCATCAAATGGTGAAAAGATGAAAATACAGAAATGAAATTGGAGCAGTTTGAGCTTGGCTTCCGAGAAAATCGCAGTTCTCTAAGCTCAAATCTGCACCATTGCAGAGAACACAGAAAGCTTCGAAATTAACACAATTTTGAGAAAAAAAAATTCTAGAATTACAGAGAAAAATACAAACTCCGGTTGATAAATTCTCCAGAGTGGTATGTGAATTTAGGGTTTTCCAGGAAAAGGTGGAGTAAATAAATAAAGTTGATAAAAAAATTGGAAAATTAAATAAATGTTAAAATAAAGTAATTAAATATTGGGAATTTAATTATGAATTAATATTTTAATTGTAAAATTGAAAGTATAAAATTTGGTTAAGAAATTGGTTCACGTCCGTCTTGGAAATTTAATAAAGGTGATTTAATAAATGACTGTGAATGCAGATACTTAATTTGAATGCATTAAAAAATTACGTAACATTTTTGAAAAGGAAAGAAATTGGCTTTTTTTATATAAAACCGGCATTTATTTATTTAAAGCTTTTCTTAAAAAATAAATATTCAAAGCTGTAAAGCTAAGATAGGAGCCATTACATTTTCCCAACTACTGACAAGTTCTTTGTCTTTTCAGTTAAATTAAATTAAAGTTGACCAAGAAACTCAAATTGATGAACATAAAAGAAAAAATAAATAAATTTGAAATGCCCTCTTGGTTTGATGAATCTACTGCAAATGCCACTGCAAACGCATGCTCTATACTTCTTTTTTCCGCCTTCTCCTCCTCATTTACAGCTTCTATTGACCAAAAATGACTGTTTCCTCAATTCCACTTTTTCCCTCTTTGTCAGCAAAAATAAACCAAATAGAGTATAAAAAGAGAGATAACATCATGCTTGACAGAAAAATTTGTTGGATTTGGTAAGCCAAGAAGAAGTTTTGAAATTTATTATGATGCTCAAAATCTGCCCTTTCTGGGTACTGTAATGTAAGGATACTATACTGAGATCATGGGTCCGTCACAGTACGTCAGGTTTTTCAAAACTCAGCTGCTACATGTATGTACTGCTAAGTAGGTACAAAGATATTTGACCCAATTTGTTTTTCGTTACTTAACTATGAAAGTAATTTTAAGTTTGCAAACTTGTTTTAACATCCAGAGTATTTATGAATTATGCCATTTCTATGTTAATATAATCTATAACTAAAACTTTGTAACTAATAGGATTAAAAATGTATATAGAGAGGGAAAGGGAACATATATTTTATATAAAAGTAAAATGATAGAATTTAAGACTGTAAAATCATATATAAATGATTAAATTATTATATGATCACTAGAAAAATTATGTGAATTTTTAAAATATTTATATGATTTTATATGTTCATATATAATTATATAATTTAGATTTAATTTTTTTTATTTTCATCAAAATCTTCTCTCCCTTCCTCAATATATATATATTAGTCAAAATTAAATATATTTTTACACATTTAAAATATGTCAAAATTTAATTATAGTTTTCAAATTTAAAATATTTTATTTTAAATCTTATTTTATTTCAAATATACTAAATGTGATTTCTTTTATTGTTATTGTTAACTTGAATAAATAAAAATGATATGTTATTCATTGTCAGTGCAACAACAATGATAATTTAAGATCCTATAATGAAGTAATAATTTTAGGTCATATGTTAAAGAAAACACCATGATCAAATTTTACATATTTAGAAAGATTAAAATTAAATTTTTACATAATTGAAGGGTTTTTGTAGTTATAATAATGATTTTGACTTTTTGGTAAGACCTAAGGTATATTTATTAATTTTAATTATTTTTCCCAATTATGAAATTAATCTTTTGTTCAAGACTTTATTTTTTTATACAAAAATTAAATCTAAGTATTTTTCTCACAAATTTATTATGTATTCACTAAAAGATATTAATTAGATATAGAGTTGTACAATATTATTGAAATAAAACTAAAACTTAATTATAAAGTAGTTTGAGATTGTCATAAAGAGAAAATAAAATTGAAAGTAATTTTGATCTATAATAAATTTAATAACAATGTATTTTTTCCTATCTTAAAATAATTACAATTTTAATATTTGAAAATTTTCAAAATTATTTATGTTCTTAATTTTTATTGAGATATTAAAATATTTATTTTAATTTTATCCTTTAATACATATTATTGTCTTAAAAACTTAATAATACATTTATTGAAATTAAGAAAAAGAATAAGAATATTTTAATTAAATTATTCCTTAACAAATATTATTTTTTTTAAATACTTATTTTCTTAATATATGTGAGAAAACCTTAAACATCAATTAACTTAGAATGAAAGAAATACTAAATTAATATTAAATAGTCATGTGTTTCATAATATGTTAATGTGGAAAGGCTGGTGTCTATTAAGATGTGGTTTATGCGCATCACGTGTTCCATCAACTCTTTAGAAGTCATTCTTTATGCAAATTCAGAAATTTATGGAACTTATTTATTTGAACTATTACATAATTAGATGAAAAGATTAGAAAATTATGTATCACTATTAAATACTTATAAATATATTTTGTTATCCTTTTTTTCATCTTTTGTTTTGATTCAATATTAATATGAGGTTGTGCACCTAAGTCCATGCTTGTAGTATAGGATTTGCTTCTTAAAAACATTAAAAAATATTTTAAAAAAGTAGTTTATATAAATATATTAAAAAATAGAAAATTATCTTTTTTAAAAAAATTACTTTAAAAAATAAAAATAAAACAACTTAAATAAACATACCAACATGCAATTAATTTTATCATATTAATGTTTATTTATTATTGTGGTGTTTGTGAAAACTTTTAAGATCTGAAGTTATAGTTAACCAATAATGTAAAATTGTAATATTAAATAACTTTTTAATTAAATACATTAAGAAACTAATATTATTAAGTGTCATGTATAAATTAATTTGATAAAAATATATCTTTGATTCATCTATATATATGTGTAAAAGTTTAATTTTGGTCCATCTTAAATATTACATAAAATAGTTAGGTTGCATCAAAGTCTACATAACATCATCATCTCCCATAATCGTGGATGACTTGTCATTTTTTCTCATTCAAGTTAACAGCGTCAATGAAAGGAATTACATACAAAACATTTTTAAAAATAGTAGACCAAAATAAGATGTTTTAAACTTGAGGAACTAAATTAATTTTGATATATTTTAAAGGAATAAAATTATATTTAATAGGAAAAATAATTTTGGGAAATTCACATGACCTATGCTAAGTAAAATAGTGTTGATAAACCAATTATAAATAGAATGACAAAGTAGACATTCAACTTTTTATTTATTTATCTTGTTTATTGTTGATTTTATGAAGTCCTAAATTTATTAATAAAGATGATAAAAAAAAGTATCCATAAATAAAATTTATAATTAAATTTGGATAGTTTAATGGGTATCTGTTGAATCTTAATAGTTCTTACAAAATGTTGAAAATATAAGGCTCTTTTTTATTAAGTGCATTCATCATACAAATAGTAAATTGGTAAGTAGGATATGGTTCTTCTCTAGGATTTATCTAAGTGGACTTAATTCTCAAACACAATTACTACAACAGGAAAAATTAAAATGCAAAAACATAAATTATTGCTATGTTTATAATTTTTTAAAAGAGTTTTAAAAGGATAATAAGAATAGTTAGGGATTTAAATATGTTTGTGTTCACCCTATGTATATCACTCGAGTCAATATGGATTAAAAAATAAAATAGATTTCACTCAATTCCTTAACATAAAGTCCTTTTTTTTTATCATATTTCAGTGTTACTTCTGAAACTCCATGAGATTATATCACGCATAAAGATTGAAGTATATGCGAGCACATGTATTGCAAAGTAGCATTTTTGGTTTTAAGACACAATAATTTTGGTAGAGAAAATGAAGTATGTGGTAAAGTGAATATGAAAGAACAACAACCCTCCTCCTTCGTTCTCCTCCTCAATAGTAGCAGACACAGCGGCAACGGCAGCGACCCTCCTCCTTGTCCTTTGTAGCTAACCCTTCTCCTTCATTATCCAGAGGAACGCAAACTTCGACTTTGTGTGTCACTACCCCTCACATTGAACACCCAACTTCCCTCCTTCACCCCCTTTCCCCCGTTCAACTTCGAAATCCCCGTCCAACTTTGAACTCCCCGTCCAACTTCGAAACCCTCGTCCAATACCTTGACCCTTTCCGTTGAAATCCCACTCGCCCTAAGCAATTCCCCGAATTGATTTTCCAAATTATCTCCCTCCTAGCCCACCAAAAGAATCATTCTTTTTAATTTCTTATAATAATTTGTAACAAAATTGTTTTATAGAGGAATTACCTATTAAATCCTATTTTTTTTTAAATGTTTCAACTTTATTGAAAATGGAATTCTTTGATGAATCATTGAATGAAAGAGTTGATATGTTGGATGAAAATGAAATGCAAACTCTAAAAATTCAACATGCACTAGATGAGCCTAAGTCTAAAAAATTGAAAAAGAGGTTTAGGGGATTTTCATCTTCTATGTGAAATTATTTTAATAAATTATCCAATGATACAACTTTGTGCAAGGCTTGTGAAAAAGATTTAACGAGAGGTGGGAATAGGAATGACATTGCAACTTTATTACGTCACATTGATAATTATAAGAAGATTTCAAAAGGAACTAATTAAAGTGAGGTTGGTAAGCTTATGTTTGATCATGCTAGAAAACTAAAAACTAGAAAAATTGACCAAAAAGTGGTGAATGGCATGATAAGCATGATGCTAATAGAGCATGACCTTCCATACAATTTTTTTGAATATAGGTGATTTACACAATTGGTTAAATACTTAAATCCCGATGCCAAAATACCTTATAATTGTGCTTCCACAATATATGTGACAAATATGTATGACACTGAAAGAAAAAATTAAAAGATTTGTTGTCTAAAGTTCTTAGTAAAATATGTTGACATCTAATTTATAGACTTCTTATATTACGGAGGGTTATATTTCATTAACTACACATATTGTTTATGAAAATTGGAAGCTTAATAGAAAAATTCTTAAATTTTGTCATTTACCTCCTCCATGCTATAGGGTTGAATTGACTAAAACAATATATGAATTTTTAGAAGAATTAGGAATTGAGTAGAAAAATTTTTCTTTAACTTTAGATCATGCATCAACAAATAGTTTAATGAAAAAGATGTTAAAAAAAAGACTTTTCAATAACAATAATGGTTTGCTATATGGTGGCAAATTTTTTTATATTTGATGTTGTGCTTACATCTTAAACCTTATTATTCAAGAAGGCTTGAGGTTGCAAAGTATGCTTTAGAAAAAATTAGAGAAAGCATAAAGTATGTTAAAGGATCAGAGGTAAAAACAAATGCTTATAAAGTTTGTGTTATTAAAGTAGGTAATGTTGACACAAAAATTGGTTTGCGCATGGATGTCCCTACTAGGTGGAATTCCACTTTTTTAATGCTTGGAAGTGTTCTTGCATACTCACATGATTTTAATACTCTTACTTTTGAAGATGCAAACTATTTGTATTATCCTACTAATGAGGAATGGGCTAGAGGTGAGAAAATGTGTCAATTTTTGCATCTATTTTATTCGATCACAAATATGATGTATGATTCCTCCTATCCAACATCTAACTTGTATTTTACACAAGTGTGACAAATTGAATATTGGTTGATACAAAACAGTAGTCATGAGATGAGACAATTATAGAAATGACTAAGGATATAAAAATGGAGTTTGAGAAATACTAGAGTGAATATAGTGATGTTCTTGCTCTTGGAACCATTCTTGATCCTCGTTATAAGTTACAATTTTTTAAGTTTTGTTATTCAAAAATTGGTCTTGATTCAATATCTTGCCAAACAAAATTGCAATTTGTGAAACATAAGTTATATTCTCTCTTTCACAAGTATATGAAGACATCTAAGAAACAAACAACTACAAAAGGGCCACAGTAGTCTACAATTGACCTTGTATTGGTAAAAGAAAAGTCATCAATATCACATTCACATTTTATCAATGTAAGTTTATTTACCTTTATTTACTTATATTATTTATTTATGACAATAATTTTTTGTATAAATAATGTAGGAGTTCATCCAATTTAGGAATGATAATTTGTCACAAGATGGAACTTCTCAATTGGATACTTATTTAGATGGGCAGAAGCTTTCTTTGGTATATCATCCAAATCTTGATTTGCTGCAATATTGGAAGGAGAATCAAGTTAGGTTTCCAAATCTTGCATTAATGACAAGTAACATTTTAAGCATCCAAATTACAATTGTGACATTTAAATCAATTTTTAGTATGAGCTCTCGTGTCCTTAATAAATATCAAAGTCATCTCCTTCTAGAAAATATGCAAGCTCTAATATGTGCAAAAAATTAGTTACTATGATTAGAAGTATATGGTATAAAAAATAGTATCTTGAATTTTATTTTATCTTTGATGTTTAAAATAAACCTTGTAAACTTTAATTTATTGTTGTGATTTATTGATTATTTTATTTATGATGAGTTGTAGATGAAGTGGATAACTCTTTCAACATTGGGAAAACGGAAGAAATGGAAGAAGCAAATACATCAAAAATCGAGTCAAACGTAATTAGTGAACAAGATTAATGTTTTGATGTTTTGTAATTTCAAATTTGTATTAAGATATTTGACTTTAGATTTGATAGACTTTTGAATTTAAATACTTTATATAGTTGATTGTATTATTAACATTTTTTATTTAGATATGAGGTGGATGTGGTGAGATAATTGAAAATTTGTTTTGATTAAAAAAATATTTCATATTTAGTTTAAATTTAAATATTAATTTTTTCCTTAATGCGAGTTGTGGGTTTACTAGGCCATGCGGGGCGAGCGTGGACCACAAAAAATGGAGTCTGTTTAATTTGCGAGTTAAATTGACAGACTTAATTGGATATAGACTTAAACAGGTGTAGGTCTAAATGAATAGGCTATTCATTTACCCAATTCTAACCACATGTCTAAACATCAGACAACAATATTTGATAAACTTATTTTTAAGTCAAAATCTAGTTCACCATTTGAACATTAGATCATGTGTATAAAAAGTGTGACTCAACATCCTACTCAATATCTTTTGTTGTAACTAGCATCTCAAATGTCACACTAGTTGAAATGTTAAGCATTTCCTACATCTAATTATATTTCCAACATTTGGCATTGTGCTTTTTGAAAATGTTGTTTTCTTTCTTCTATGGACATGTGACATCGCTCTAGTATCTCAAATAATACATCTCTTTTACAAGATTTTTTTTATTTTCTTACAAAATAAAAAATAATCTAAAGTATGTATTTATTTACACTTTAACTAAAATCAAACTACTTTTTTTATTTTCATAAGTTTTAATTCTTTTTATTTTTTTTCTCCTTATTTTACAATAAAGTCATACACATAAATTTATTAAATATAAATTTATCAGTATTTATGGATAAAGTTAATGTATTTTCTCTACTCATTTATTAACAAAGTTGGAGTATATAACAAAGTATTTATGTATATAAGTACACATAATTTGAAAGTATTTGAATTTCTCAATTATATAAAGTTACTCTTAAAATTAACCTATAACTAAAAGTTGTTTTAAAAATATAAAAAAATATGTCAACAAATTTATTTTTAGTAGAAATATATATTTTCATTTTTATTTTATTTTATTTTTTTAATAAATATCCATAAAATACTTGTAAATACATGTGGACATTGATAAATATGTAAATATTATCTTAACAGATATCCATATAAGTATTGAATAAATTTTTGTCTAATAAAACAAGTGATAAGAGACTACTACTCGTGTTTGCTTTTATATTACTTTATTGACATCCATAATTATTAATATTTGTAGCCAAATCTCATAAAATAAAATTTTTATTTTTACCTAAAAGGAGAAAAAATATATGAAAAGTTAATTTTAAAGATAATCAAAGTTTTAGTAATTATAATAATAGAATAAAATTAATAATTGTAATAATAATAATAGAACAAAAAAATAAGCTGTTGACTTTCCTTTGGAAGAGTTCCTCTTTTTAAGAACTGATATGCGAGCAAAACATGCTCACCATGAATAATAAGTGCAAATTTTTTTTAGTATTTTGCAAAATTCACATGATTCTATAATAGGTTTTTATGTATGCGCAAATCACCAAAAAATCGATGCATTGTTCCTTAAAGCCTAGCTTTACGATTTTGTTTATGTACCTTTCAAGATGACAAATCAACATTATAATAATATGTTCGATGATACAAGTCGAGAAAGTGGCAGTATAATCAACATTGATTGAAGTCAATAATAATAATTTCGATGATACAAGCCGAGAAAGTGGCAAGACAAAAGAAAAAGCTAGAGAATGATATGAATTAACTTGTACGGGACACATCTTGCCAAACGCCTTATATGACATCCACTTGTCAATCAAGGCTCCCATTGCAATTTTAATCACCGGAAGAGAATTACAATAAGGCAAGTAAATGCTAAATCTCATGATGAAATATTTTGAATTCAAAATATTAATAATAATCCATCTCCATAATAGTGGATATCCAATACACCAAAACCATTTTCAGGTGAAACAACAGGAAAAGTAATGAAGAAAACTAAATGGCATTAGACCGCAAAATCTCACATTAGTAAGTTTGTTCCACTTCTCCAAATGTACACAATCAGGAAGCCAATTACAATTGACTTATGATTATCCATCACAGGTAACTACAAGTAAAATGAAACACCCAAGAAAAAAAAATCATGCTAACATATAATTGAGCCTTTTTTCCTCAAAGGAATATTCAACCTCTTGAACCAAGTCATTTCCATAAGGAACTGATGTGGGAGTTGAATTCAAGCTTATAGTCTTCAAAATTGATGAAGGAACTGGAGTCATGGCCATATTCATTGGAACTGATACTGTCGAAGGGGTAGCTGGGACAGGAATAGGCATTGCCTTTGGAGTTCTGTTCTCTTCATCTACCACAGTAGCAGCTGTCTTGGAGGGAGTAGTAAATGGCACATTGCTAAGCAGCATTGTTTTTTGCAATTTCTCAGTCTGTTTATTTAGTTCATCTGTAGCATTTGCCACATTAGCTTTTGAAGATGCACTGTTGGAAGAGATGGGAGAAAAAGGCTGCCGTATCAGAGGAGATTCTATAATTTGAGTGCCAGCGCCAAATGAGTGCTTTTTTACAGGAACGCCAGCAATATCCAGCCCTCTTCTAGCTGCTCAAACATAGGGAAAACCAAAACAATTAGAGTTCTAAATGCGTCCATGTATTCCAAGAGAAATGAGAATGCGAATATATGGATTACACATCATACAGAGACAGGTATCCGACAATCTGAGGCTAGTTTTTGGGGACTAGTTGAATACAAGTTTGAGGTTGCTTAAGTTTTTTTATGAACTCCAGCCGAGATATCTGTAACTAACTCTTGTATATATCCAAGAAAAAAGGAAGGGAATAGTAGAGTTTAAAGAAACTACCTGCTGATAAATCCGAAATGCCATCATCCAGGTAATTTAGATGCTCAATTTGGTGCGCTTTGTCTATCTTTTTCATGGCACGCGAGTGAGTGGCTTTTGAATCAGGTTTAGGAGTTTGATGCATTGCTCCTCCAAGTGAGACTCTTCTGCTAGCTGTACCTCCGGTTGACATTCTAGGTCCCTTTTTTACACTCTGGGGCTTTGAAGGGCTTGGTTTTGACCCATATAGTGCCTCCTGTTCCGCTATCATTTGTCCCTGGAGTTTCTTCAGATCCTGAAACAAAAAAGACATTTTATCAAGTTTTAGATAATAATATAAATATCTATTTCTTGCAAAACCCAGAGTTAGGGACAATATTAAAGGTTTTATAACTGGAAAATTTATCTGGAATGCAATTAGAGGACCTTACCCGCTGCCTACGACGTTCTTGCTCTTTCTCTTGCCGTAATATGGTGTATTCTTCAAGCATAGACAGTAGACGAATCTAGAAAGCCACACACAGAAGGAATCACTTTGAAGCAGAATTGCTTGAACAACCAACTAAAAGAAACTAACATTCAATTCACTCCCCACCCCCCAAAATTCATTATGAATCTTGGAGAGAATACTTACACCATCATATGTGAAATCGATGCCTTTTTCCTTCTCCCATGAAATAGTTTTTGAAGTCAAAGCATCCACCATTGCTAGATGCAAAAAGAGAGACCATTTTAAAATTATGCACAAACACTGATGCAGGAAAAAAAAAGTTTCATCCAACAAACAGAATCAGATGGCTCGGTAGAGAAATGAAGCTGAAAATGAATACAAGATCAAGACTTGAAGATAACAGTATCAACCAAAAAAAAATAGCATTCATTACTCCATAATTGCTTTTGGAACTCACAGGCAAAGTCAGAATATAAAGAAGTATCATCGCTTCACATTCAAAATGGCACCCTTTGATGAAGCTCCATACAAAATTTATTCCCACTCACACTACACAAATGTAATCGGTAATCCACTATAATGCTGGTTCGTGATTCAGTTTGATGTTGTTATAACTTGAACGATAATGCCATAATGGTAAAAGTCTAATAACAAACAACAAATTAACGAGAAATATGGCTAACTAATATATACCTGGAATTTTGTTAACCAAGGCACGAGCTTTCTCAGCTCGCTTGAGTGTAAGATGAGCACCTCTCCCAGCATTGTATCTATTATCATCCTGGAGGATAAACAAAACAAAATACACAGTTACATTATCAAAATGTAGCTATGATTAAAAATTGAGTCAAAATGGCCATGTTGAAGGACGTTACAAATTACTAACCCTGTTGTACTCCTCAAGCCAAGACTCTTCATCACATGCTGCCAACCATTTCTCAACCTTTTCAAGTATCTCTTTTCTGCTAAAAGCTTCCTCTTTGACTTGGGCAATCTGAAGTTCAATTTGTTCGAGCACACAAGCAGGGTCCACAGATCCTGCATCAAAAAGAAAGGGCAGACTTTTAAGCTTGCAAAGGAAATTATTGCAATTCACTTGCTAGAGAGCAGAAAGTTACCAGATTCTATGGCATCAACAGCTTGTTCCACTGCATTATCGATTTCTGGAATCAAATGAGTCTTTCGACAAATCTCCTCGAGCTCTGTTCTCTTCTTTAATACAAGCTCTTTCATCTTGCTTGATTTTAACTCTTCTAACCTAGCTACTTCCGCCTCAACCTGCAAGACATTATTAATGAATTGTGAACCATAAAAATCAAGAAATATAGTCCCTATTATACTCGAGCAACTTATAACTCACCAAATTGATGAAGTCCACGGATAAGGTGTTTGGTTCGGTTACTTCATGTTCTGAGGCAGCTATATTACATGTAACATTCTGAAATATCTGTTGCTCTTCAATGGGGGTATCCATCAAGTTCCAGAGCTCCAACATTGTGGTTGCAAGATCTTGGAGCTACCACACCACAAGTTAATACAATTATCACCAGAGGGAGAACCACAAAATTCTAAATACAAATGACGAAATTATTTTCTAAATGAATCTTTACCTTCTGCATTCTCTGTAATTTAACTTCCCGCAGTTCTTGTATAGCAACAGCTAATTGCTGAATGGTGTCATTACTTACACTCTTAGATCCTTCCAAGTCAAGTAAACTGGGATGAATTCCGTTAATTGTCTGCTTAAAGTCCAGACCAAGCACTAAACAAAGAGAATTTAATGTATACAAGTGCTCCTGGACTTGCTTTAAGCGACTACACTGCATGAAGAAAAGATACAAGCATGATTACTAATAGTAACAAGGAAAGAACACGGAAGGTGATGATACGAGGATCAAACAGGTAGATAATTGACCTTCTCAATTTGAAGTGCATGCAGCTGCCTGTGCAATTCTTCAAGTTTTCTCAAGGATAAATCAGTTTCATCTATGACTGCAGGAATATACTCTCTAGGACCATATATTTCGATAGAAATGCTTTGAATCTGCTCATGAACTTCTATAAATTGATTTCTACGCTCAGATTTCCTTTTTCGCATCTCCTCCAACTGTGGAAAAATTCTTGCGTGCTCTTCCTTCAGGCTTCCAGCATTTTGATCAGTCTAGAAAAACAAAAAAGAGACAGAGTAGACAGATTAATAGAAGTCTAAATGGAAAACAAATTATTTTGACAGAAAAAAAATCAAGAAAATAGAAAATAATTAATCTTTTAAGCTATATATATAGTGGGTAATTCACTTAGAGATACAATGTTTTTTATTTTAACGCGGATTTTAGCGCTTCAAACTTTTTAAGCACTTTTTCCACCCCATTCACGTAAAATATACGGATATGCCCTAAAACAACAGCAAGCAAATATTACAGCAATTCTTAAAATATCTAACCTGTCGAATATGAACTGGTCTCTCTCCCATTGATGAACAAATGGCTGCAAGTTCTGCCTCACAATCAGCAATTGCCTGTCTTAATTGAGCTCTAGACCGATTTGCCAGATCTACCTTCCTTCTGTATACTTCTAGACACTCTTGTTCAAGCTCAAACAGCATTCTATCTCTGTCAGTCTCAGACTCCCCAACTTCGTCCCATATTATCTAGTAAATAAGTTGTGGCAAACAATTAGAAATTCTCACGATTTAACTGAATCTTCTTCAATCCACCTGCTGGTGAGGAAAGGGGTGGTAAGAAAGACAATTACAGCAAAGCGGAATACATACCTGAAGTTCATAGAGAAGTGTTCCACAAGTTGTTTCCGATTGCGAAAGGGGATCATTTTGAGGTTTGGACATGTTAGGGCACTTGTATCTGCCAGAAACATTCCCATTAAAATTCATAAAGACCAATTGCAAATCAACTCTAATTCGAATTTGACTAGACATTTATAGAAACTAACAAAACACTTGATGCAGAAAATATTTGCTTACAAATCAAAGAAGCCCCCATTCAAGAGGTACCGGTTTAGAAAAGGATTTTGAATTTTGATTGAGGTCCAACAGCAATTTTGTAGCCAAAAACGCCACCAACACTCCCATCATGTTGTGACTCAACTCAAATATGTTTGCAAGTGAAACAATACACAATTTAATCGTTGCTAAACAGTGAATTGCAACTCTACAGTTACTCTTCACTAAACAAACAACTTTGAAACCTAGACTCCACCACACCTTTATCACAAGTATAAACCCAATGACTCAGCAAAACAGCTTAAGAGAAACACTACATGAGTGACATTACTGCTAGTACTGAAGTAGTACATTAATTTTCTCAAATCCATTGTCTCAAATATAAAACTAGAAACAACTGAACAATATTTAAAAAAAAAACTTAATTGAACCCGGCATTCAATCAGAACTCAGATTTGAAAAGGAGAGAAGAGTATAAAGCTTTGTTGTATTAATCCGATTCAGAGAAGCCCCATACCGATCTCAGCTGGAAGAAAGTGAAAGTAGCTACATAATTTAAATTTCAAAAGAGCGAGAAACGAAGCAAGAAACAGAGTAACCGATTTGACAACGACATATAAACTGAATTGAACGCATCTAGATTTAGACAGAGGTTTCAATTTCCCACGTTAGGGATTTGACTGGTTCCAGTTTCATCGAAATGTGAAGAGCGAGTGAGAACTGACCTTAACAACACAAGGGATCTGCGAATCGCTTCGTGTTGGAATTGATTTTCGGTCGTCGCTGTTGAGGAGGAATGAGTTGATTTTCTCGAGAAAACGATGAAAGTGAGTTTTTGTGAAGAATGGGTTTGAAGTTTGAAGTTTGAAGTTTGAATTGTAGAGAGAGAAAGAGAGAGAATGTAGCCGTTTTGAGGAAAGGGACCGTTGAAGAGCGCTCGTTCAGGATTTGATTTCGATTCGAATTTATTGTTGCCCTCTATCCGCCTTTTAAAAAATAAAATAAAAGTAATAATAATTTTATTTTATTTGGTGGGACTTCGGATTCTAAGAAAAGATAAAGATTTGAGTTGATAGTATGATGAGATGGGAAATTAAAAAGAAAAAAGACGTTTGAATTTCAAATTCAGAAGAGAGAGAGTCATAAGGTTTGGACTTTGGATTTAATACTGTTATTAATTATTAAATACTTGCAAGGCAACTCTTACCAATTGGAAAGCTGAGTACAGAGGATTGAATTGAGATTTTCCTTTATGGTACATGAATTGGGGTTCTTTTTAATTTGATTGATGACTAAATTGTACTATCAAATAAAAAAATAAAAAATTAGGTTGTTGTGGGAGTTTAATTGCAAGTTTATGTAATGCAATCAGATAACAATTGGAAAATTTAGTTATAACAATCTTTAGTTAACTTACCTACACTGTGCAAAACTATAACCTAAAAGAGTAATTTGAGGGTATGTTTTGCAGTGACATAAGTTTTACTTGTAACTGTATGATGGACTACTGTTCTTTATACTTAAAAGAGTATAACGTTTGACTCGTTTATTTTAAGGTATTGTTGTTAAATAATGAAAATTTTCGCATGGATGCTATTTTGGCACCAAAGAAATACAAAATTATCCACTATCAAGTTAGTTCAGGATATTAATGAATGATAACATTGCATTTGTACATTTTTCATCTTTATTTAATTTTTTTTTTTGAGGAATCATTTTAAAAGTATTACAATGCAGTTAGTTTTGTTACAAAAAAAAATATATTAGACTCATGAACACTTTAATATGTCTACTCATACTTTTAAGTGTTTTTATTTAAGTTTTCATTTTACCTTTATATATATTTTTAAATAAAAGTTAAAAAAATATATGAGACTATTGATATTTCTTTTTTAAAAAAAAAAAACAGACCAATAATTGAAGTGTTGAAAATATTTGTTCATGGTTCATTAATTCGATTGGGATTTATATAGGTGTTGAAACAGTAATAACTGGATATATATTTTGATATTTTTACATCATATTAAATAAAAAATTAAGTTAAATAACATTATAAATGAGTATAAAATGATCATATTAGTCTTACAAAATGAATAATAATAGTTAAATAATATTAATCTATATTTTAATTTCACATATGAGATCTTATCTATTTTTAAAATATAATAGAATAAAAAAAGTTTAATTTAATTAAAATATAATCACAGTATAGAAGTGTTCTATGTTGTCATCCAATCACAGTCTCTATTTTGAAAGGTTATTGAAAATCCATCCTTCTATTGGTCTTTTAGACAATTTCCCAAACAAGGACAACGTCCAGCTTAAACTTCAAAATAGCATGAAATTTTAAATTGTATTAATATCATCCACTATCCTCACCATTGTAACAACCACATGCAAAAAACAATAAAAGGTGATATTTAAAATCAGAACTTGCTCATAATCATATTACCCAAGTAGTTACTGATGGCATTTGATGGTTGAGGAATAGCCTAAAATAATCTCATCCCGATGTTTAACAATAAATTAATTTCTCTATAATAAATAAATATATTATGCTATGAAAATATTCAAGTGGTGGGCTACTATTACTACCTTTAACCCTTCCCCAGACAGTCACATTCCTACACAAAGTCTCCGCCTTTTGACTCTTGAGTGCAGAAGCACAACATAGAGCTTGATAGTCAAAAAAATAAACAAACCTTACGATGAACTTCCACCTTCATATTCTCTCCTAATGATTTCAAACACAAGTTCATTCCAGGTATCAACAGGCCCTGGCATGCACCAGTGCAAGCAATCCTGTGGCGGTGGCCTTCCATCAGAGCCACGTTTTGTAATCTTATTGGGATCAAGACTCCTGTAAGGGCCAGGGTGACCATCATGCCTGTATTGAAAGGCTTCAGTAATATCCATTAACCTCAACTTTGATCCATTTGTTGCCCTTTTCACTGCACGGTTAAAACCTGTCACCTGTTGCTCATGCATTACATTTGTGTGCACATTTTCCACCAGTTCACCAGGTGCAAGAGGTTTAACCTTCCCTGTGCATGATCCACCTGTATTCCATGCCCCACCCTCATAATGGTCAGGTGAGTAGGAACGCACAATTGTAAGCCCTTTGTAATTCGGAATTGTAGCAATAGCAGTTAGAATTGTTTCAACAGATATGGCATACGCTTTAACACTGTCAACCTTCATCTTCCGAGACTTGTCTGGCCACCACAACTGTCCTCCCACTATCTCATTGTTCAAAATATACACAGACTGCTTGGCAAACCAATGACCAGAAGAAAGAACAACCACATCAAAGTTTGGGATATGTTCCATCAACTTCTCATCAGCAGCATCAAGATGGAGCTTATCCACACCGGCTGGAGCATAATCAAATGGTTCGGATGTTAGTTTGACAAGCCATGAAGACCATATCCTGACAATCATGACAGAAAAGGACCTAAAATAATATCGTTGCATCTTACGATTTCCCCGATTCTTGGGTGTCTCTACCTGTAAGTACAAGATTTTAGTTAAGCTTCTCACCATCATAAAAATAGATGCTCACACATAAGCACCCACATGTAGAACCCTATGTGTATATGAATATTTAAAGTCAAATGCATGATACTGACTGACAACAAACCATTGATCATGATCATTAGCATGGCATGGTGCAGCTGCAGCACCATGGCCACATGAAGACAATTCTTGACGGAAAAGGTATCTTTTAGTTTTAATTTCAATATTATTTGGATGGAAAAGGCTATATAAGGCATAAATTTTCAAAACAAAGTTAGGATGCGACTAAAGAACTGGAGGACCATCTCTTGCAATTTTATGGAAAAAAAAAACTGAGACAAATATACTTCATCTCACTTGGAGTTGGTTTTACCTTCTAAACATGTTAATTAAGGAAAAACATCACAGATAAATGTATCAAATGAAAGAAATCAGGTGCTACTTCAAGAAGCCAAAAAATGCCTAGAGAACTTTCCTGAAATTATAAAATCTAAGGTAGTAATGCGTGCAACTTTTAAGAAAAATGATAATATTAATAAATTAAGCATCCATCACAATAAAAGAGACAAAACCAAACAAATATAGACTCAAAACTATGTTCGCAGGCTGATGATAGTAACATCAAAAGCTATCCCATCTGTTTCTGTGAAGAATTATCATGTTGAAGTCCTTACCTAGCTGGAATTACTTAGACTTTGCCTATAATTTGCAACAAAGTGAACTATCTATGATTCAGTTATGTTCATCTTGGGCAACTTTATCGATAATCTCATTATCTTAACCAGTTTACAATATCCCTATTCAAAAAAAATCATAATCACAAAATATGCAGCATCCATAAGATATTAACAATGACTAGTCAGCAAAACAGTGAATACATGTATCATCTTGGAATCATTTTTTTCCACATAAATCAGATCAATAAGGAATGAAAAAATAACCTGCCACAGAATACACAGCATTGATTCCATCTGGTTTCGGGCTACAGAATCTCCAATGAAGGCCAAGGTCTTCCCTCTCATCAGCTCCAAAAATTTTTTGGGATCAAATCGTGGAAGGTCACATTGAAAAGGCTTCCATCGCCAATTTTCATAATCCTTGTCGGGCCTCCCATTACCCTGGCAATTCTGCATCTGTGTCAATACAGGGCATGAATTGTTTGTGTATAGTGGTCCCAATGGATCATGTATCCAATTTCCATGGTACAGATTGCAGCCTACACAACAGAGTGAGATGCAACAATTAAAAACTCAATACACAGGGTAATTCCAAAAAATATTATTAAGAAAAAGGTTGTGCCTATTTATATGAGAAATTTGAGTAACAAGATAAAACTACCCACAATTAACATATTTTGAGAATGTTTAAAATATGTGACACAGATGAAATCTCCTCACGTCAAAAAACAATAGTTAAGAGTAAGATCAATAATTTGAACCAGTGTTATCAAAAACTGGACTAGTCATTGACTCAGTCGAAGTACCGAGATAACAGATCATTGGTTCAACCAATAGGTCACTGATTGAACTCCATGAACCAGTTTTTATTGAAAACATTATTTTTATATTAACTGCATAGGTATATAAATTAAATTTATCATGTAAATGTTAAACATGCTCTCTGGTGTGGTGGTTAAAGTCATTTTAAGCAACCACAGGACCTGCCTTCAAATCCCACCTGGTTCAAAATAATATCTTTTTCTATTTTGAATTTTATTAAGCATCAGGTAAATTTCTTAAACTTTCAACTTTCTTGACTTACGCCCATTACATTGCAAATTCCAGTAATTTATGTCTGTCTGATTCAAACTCAGTAATATGTCTATCTGTATGTGTCTGTCTTGTTTATAAACCAAATTGGAGTATGCTTTTGAATCTCATTAACAAAATAATTTAATTATATGTTTATATTTGAGTCAGTAGCTCATACAGCTAAATGTTACAACCCATAGTCAAGTTATCATTCGTGCAGACATTAAACCAAAAATGTGGCTTATTTACTCTAGGAGAAATAAAAGAAAATAGCAGGCCAGAATTAATAATAGGGAAGTTACGTGATAGGGCAATTATACACTTCTGCAGCAAGTAAGCTGGCCAGAATTAATAATAGGGGAGTTATGCACTTACATAGTAATTATTTAATTGAGTAATGGGGCAGTTATGTAACAGTTATCTAATCGTATGTGGTGTAGTTACAGGAAGGGGTGTGGACAGTTTTTGCTGTACAGTGTGTTTTTTCAGTTTTGGAAGGCTAAGAACTGTTTTCTCAGAGGAGAGCCTTGGCTGTAAGGCTGGTAGGGAAATTTATCAACTAGAATCGTCGTGTTTGTGTACTCTCTGTTTAAAACCCTATCACTAAACTATTGTAAATTCAACTTTTTTAAAATTAGAGCAAATGGCCAATTTAGTCCTTAAATTTATATCTTACTATCATTTGAGTCTCTAAAACTAAGGAAAACTCAAATAAGTCCCTAAAAATTTTTTAGGGTTTCATTTCAGTCCTTGAAAATAATCCTTTTTTCTCATTTTGGTCCCTGATCTGAAGACTTAAGTGATAATAATAACAAAAGTTTAGGAACCAGGATGAGAAAAATGAGTTAATTTCAAAGACTTAAATAAAACCCCAAAAAATTTCAGAGACTTATGTGAGTTTTCCTGTTTCAGAGACTAAAATGATAGCAAATTACAAATTCAAGGACTAAATTGGTCATTTACTCATTAGAATAATGTTTCGTATTTCAATTTATTCACTTTCTATATATTTTTATTATGATGAGAACTCTAGTAAATTCTTTTTAAGCAATTCAGTGCTATTGACAATGAGATTCAGATCCTTCTATTTTTCATTTTCGTCCAGGTGGTAAAAGAAAAAAAAGATAGTAAATTAATAGGAACCCAGAATAGAATTCTGGTCTAAAGAGATCTTTACTGAATTAGAAAGATATTCTGTCCCAGCCATACCCCTAACAAACTACAATGTTCATAAAGCCCTCTCCCATCTGCATCAGACTCCTAAATCTCCCCCTGCCCCTCACGTGAATCATTTTCCTAGAATGCTAACCACCTTCCATCTCCGCTAACTGACTCACTCCATATGATTCCTTCAAGAATAAACCTTTTATGCCATTTTAGTGTTAAGTATTCAGTGCTTCACCTTAATGAAAGAAACTGGAAAAAAAACTGTCCATTAATCTCCCAACAATTTTCTCCCATTTTTTTTTATTCGCAGGAATTGAACTCAGATACTAGGGAATTTACAACAATTTACACACCTTGATCAATCAACCAAGCTAGACCCGATTGGTGGAAAACCACATGAGAACAACAACTTATTAAAAGGTGTCCAAGGAAAAAGAGGAAAAAGGAAGACGAACTGCCCAAGGTTGAAAAAATCAAACTTTGTAACAGGAGACTCAGAGATTTCTTAGCAAAGTGAAAATACCAAGTTTCATTTTCATAATACAGAAAAGCATTTGTTGATGACAATAAAATACTGCCATTTTATCTGCATAATATAAATGGCAACTCCCTCAAAGCAACCATTAACAGAAAACCAAAGAGAAGCCATAAATGTAAACCTATTGCATAGCAAATTAAATCTGTAAAAACCAAAATGATTCTGCCAGTTGTGGCTTCCTTGTTTTTGCCAAAAATCTATATATTACAAACCATAAATATTTGCTTCAAATTGAAATGTGATAAAGTACCCAGGCACTGGGACAACCCTCCCTTAAAAGCTAATTGTTGAGTGGAGAGATCCAAACACTTAAATATTCCACTGAGCATCCCATACTACTCAATGTGGGAGTTGGGCACCCCATAATACCTAAGTCCCTATCAAAATGACACATCCAAAAGTGCTATTGGCTTCTTTCACAATGAAGAAGTTAGTGCAGGGAGCATTAAGCACATATTGGAAGTGCCAAAAAAGGGACAAATATAATGAATGACATATGAAAATCTACATAAAATTGAACCTTGAAACCACCAAAAGGTAAAATTGGATGGAACTGAATGATGAATCTCCATGGGCATGCATGTGGGGCATTGAGTTCAACATTTTGCATCTGATGCATATGACAGGAAGCCCTCATAATCACCTTGTCCTTAAAAGAGTAAAGTCCTAGTAGATAACAGCATAACCATGTACCACTATGGTAAAGTCATTGACAGCTGGGTTTCCATAATACTATGATTTGGACTACTATCACTGACTCAAGACATTGACAAACATTCCAACTCACAACATAATCAGTTTTATACTCATGAATGTTGGATAGCAGCGCATAGTGACACTAATAGGATAGTGGGAAGCAGGATGCCTATTACTATAAATATTACAATAAGCTATATAATTTATAATTTATACTACATTTATAAATACTCACAAATAAAGAAATTCATTATAAATAATAAGTCACACTTATTATAATGCATTAGAAAATGAGGAAGAAATCATAATTTTACCCAAAATAAGACCCTTAAACAACAATGTTTTAGGAGTAAAAAGTGTTTTAAATCCCAGATAGTGGCCCATAGCAGCTAGCACCCAAAATCTTATTGCGAGATAGCTGCTATTGAGAAATTTTCTCCATAGTTTATATAATGTATACTATCTATAAACATATAAATTCTCAAAAATGATGAAATTACACAAAATTCACTTCATAACTAACAATAAAAAATCATAAAAGTCTTAAACAAAACCTAAAGCAAATACCAACAAAAGTCAAATACAAGTTTTCTGGATAGGACTCATCAATTATCCAATGCTATCAATTGTGGATCGCATAAAATGGTGGAAAGTCAATAATTTGCTATAGAATATAGCAGATAGCATCGTCAACAAATAGCAAAAGTCACACAGTAGTTGATTATATATATCAATTGTATATGCATAAAAAAAAGTTGTTTGCAAATAAAAATAAAATGCATAAAAATTGGCATAATATTAACTCAAAAGTTCAATTGGCCAGAGATGACAAGAGGTTGCAAGACACATGCCATCACCACAACAAAATTGCAGATAGAGTTGCAATTGTCCATCCAAGTAATTTCACAACACAATAGTGCCATTATAGCAGCTATTTAACAATACTACAACCATCAATCATCATCTTATAAACCCAAATCTTCTTCTTTAACATTTTCACTACTATTACAGCTGTAGATTTCATTTTTGGAAATTGAAACCCCAAAAATACCCAACTTCTCTGTTCAGATGTTTTTCTTTTTGGAATCAACACATAGCGTTGCTATCCAGTCCACTATAGCTGCTATTCATCTCACTAATTGGTTTGCCACACTAAACCACTCCACTAGGGCAGACCCTGCAGCTAGGAGCCATTCCACAGCTATAGCATTCTATTTAAAACCCTGAGAAAAAAATGGGTTTTGAAGCATATAACATGGTAGTGCCACTCTGCTATAGTGCCACTACGGCATGCTATTGACTACTATGCTCCCTATCCCAAAGGAAAATAATCTTCACTCTTAACTAACCCTATTGAAAATTTAAACAAAGATAAAAATAACAGGAAGGTTACTCAACAATGATACATCAACAACAACCCAGTGCAGGGGAAAAGATTACAACTGCAACCTGAATTTACTGAACCAGCTTACCAGCATAAGATGGGTTATTTGGCTTCTCTACTGATGCTGGAACAGCAGTTGTCGTGGAATCCTCAGAAGAGATAGAGGTCTCATTCGATGCTGTACTTACAGCCCTGGACTGATTGATCAAGGCCACAGAAGTGGGTTCCTCCATTTTAATATTACCTGTCTCATTGGAAGAATTGGCACCTATAAATGGCAAAGTTGTTTTCAAATTCAAATCAATGTCTGAATTTTCTTGAGTAGGCAAGCTACTGTTGGTTACATCTGAACTGTTGCCAAATGAAGTCCCTGGTTCTCCTGAATTAGAAACTGACTTATCGTTATTCATTTCATTGGTCATTGGAAGGTTCACTGGTATAGGCTCATTCGAGTCTACTTGTGAGTTTGATGTAGCATCAGTTTGTTCTGTCTTATTATCACTAGATACCTCAGTGGAAATCGTGGAAGATTGCAGATCCTCAGAGGGTGGTTTATTATCAACAAGATCCAAACTTGTATTCAAGTGAACATCATCAGTAGAAGCTTCATTCACAGAAGGCACAGGAAAATCTAACTTCTCCGAACTACCTACACTATAAAAATAACCCTGAACTGTGACACCAATTGGGGATGATACAAGAACCCAGGAAGCATAAATTAAGAAAACTGCCAGTGCTCCCACCATAACCACAATCCAAGAAAGAGGCCTTGGATGGGAAGACATTCTGGGAGAACCTTTGAGGGTAGTCCAAGCCATGTCATTCATTCAATACAATCAAGCCCTACACTAAACCCTGAAGCATGAAATCTTTCAAAACCATACAAAATATCTAAGCTTCCAGTGATGAAAATCACAGAGATTTAGGTAACTAGTGCCTGAGATGAGATCAATCACCCAAGAGCAACCCTGTCATAACCACAAAAACACAAATAATCAACTCACGAAGAATTGTGACTGAAAATGTGAAAGGCAGAAATACCTAGAAATTATTATTTTTTGAACAGGGGATGAAAAAATTCAAGTGAATGGACATACCCAGAAAAGAAAATATACAAAACAGATTTGGTACACAAAATGAACGAAAAGCAGAAACCTTTGCGAGGAAATTTTCTGGGTGAAAATGTTGGATCACGACAACGACGCGGAATATGGGTGGAATGGCAACGAGTTTCGCCTCTGTTTCTGATGCTTATCCCATTGCGCAAGGAATGGAGCGTGATTCAATAGAAAGTCTCAGATTAGTTTTGTCACAAGAATCTCACCTAAAATTCATGGCCCCTTCGAGTTTATTTAGGTTACATGCATGTGCTTTTTTTTACTTTTATTTTTTTACTGATTTAAAAACAAAACAAAACAAAAAGATAGAGCAAAGTTTTTAATTTTGATAATGGACACACTTCACATTCAAAGGACAAGGATTGACTTACTCAAATACCCAAAAGGGTTAATTAAGTTTGGAATATAAATTGATTTGATTTTGGTTTTTTAGGATAAGTTAAGGGTTCTGTCAAAATAAGGGTAAGTTAAGGGTTAATTAATTATTAGAATATTTAAATTGATTTGATGTTGGTTTTTTAGGGTAAGTTATTTATGAATGAACTGACTTTTATCTTATATGAAAATAAAATTTTATAAATGAATTATGGGTTGTTAAGATTTGCTATTTGCTACAGCTACAAATGAGTCTCTTCTTACACGCACTTTATTTATAAGGAATGATATGTGTCTATGAATTGCTGCTATTTGCTACATTTTTTTTTCACTGTATATATTTATTTGTTTGCTATACTTTCTTGAGTCTGTGTCAAGTTATTCACATAAGTTTTATGACAACTATTTATATTAAATAGGAATTTTTTAAAAGACTTTTTATTTCTTTGCATGATTAAATTTCTTAAAATAAATATCATTACCAAAAAAATTTCTTAAAATACGTGACAATGGATTGGTATGAAAAGAGAAAAGTTGCCTATGCTCACGCTGAATCGTTAATTGAAAAGAAACATGCTTATTCAAAGTAAGCGATTCTTAAACGAATTTTTTTAAAAAACGAATTTTATTTGCTTCTTAAAAAATCACTTTTTATAATATTTCTTTCAAATTTAAACAAATTAATCCATAGTAATATCATAGAAATGTATGTAACCAGATTTAATCACTTTATATAAAAGAGTATTCCAAAATTACAAGCCTAAAATTTGTCAAGAATTTTTGTTTTAGATAAGCGGTATTTTTTTATTTATATAAAATTGGTATTTTTTTAATTTTCGTCCTTAATTTTTAAAACGTATGCTTTTCATCTTTATATTTTGTAAATATCTAAACTTTCTTTTTTAATATATCAAACTTTTATCTCTGTTATACTGAATTTTTGTTTTCAAATCTGACATATTAGAGATGACAAGTAGGTGTTTATAAAATGTATGGACAAAAAGTTAGTTTTTTAAAAGGCGGAATCAGAAATCAAATATTATCAATTCTATAAAGATTAAAAATACCATTAATCCTATTTTCCACAAAAAAAAAAAAATTTAACCCTTTTTATTTGTAATTCCTATACTTAAATTCAAGTTCTTATTTCAAAAGTACGGCAAAAGAAGTTAAACTAGCTAAAATCACTTTCAACATGAAGAAAAAACAGATTGATTGGATTAATAACTTAATTTTTTTTAAGTGGGTTAAAAATTCAACCTTATTTTTAAGCATGTTGCGAATTAGTTTAGATTGATATGACACAACCCTTTTATTTTCTATGTATATAAATTTAAATGACTATTTTAAATAAAAATAAGTTTAGATTTAATCCTCAATAAAAATATTTTTAATTTTTTTTTTAAATGGAAGAGTTTTTAAAAATTATTATCACTATTATTAACACATATATATTATCCTAATTTTATATATTGAATATTTATTTTTATTTTTATCTTTTATTCTTTTTAAATATATTTTTTAATTTTAATTTAATTTAATATCTAATTTAAAAAAATGTCTTTCTTATCTATTTCAAGTTACTCTCATTTTATCTTTATTTTTTCCCATCAATCATTTTCATCTTTATATATAATTTAAATTTAAATATTTTTAATAGAAATTATTTAACCTTACATTAAAATATAATTTATAGTTTATTTATTACAAATCCAAAATATATTTTATACGCTCAAAAATATTTATTATAAATTTAATTATATTAAAATCAACATTTATCATATGCAATATATGAGTTATTAATTAGTCATTTAAACATAACTCTAACAACTATTAAAAAGTAAATA
>JAMLFT010001013.1:0-34333 GCA_026544285.1 Pachyrhizus erosus | reverse complement strand
CCTCCAAGGGTTTCGGTGTCTCCTCCTGGTTTTCCTTCTCAGCCTAGAAGGAGACGTCCTCGTAACTCATCCACAAGTCATGCTAGATTCAGGATTGCTAGACCTGCTCCTAGTATTGATATTTATGAGGAAGAAGACCTTTCAGAGGACCCGGAAGACAATGCTTAGACTTATATTATGTTTTCAATAGTATGTTAAGTCAACTGTTATAAAATATGAAAACAACTATTGTGTTTTGAAGTCGTTTGTATAACGCAAGTTTGTAATCGTATATGTAACATATACGTCTTCTGCTTAACGAAGTTTAGTCATTAATATAAATTTACTCTCTTAGTAAAGAAAAAACAGTCGTTACAATTATCGTCCTTCATTTCACCTATCCATAACCCCTCTCTATGGAAGATGGACTAGAGATTGCTTATACCTATTAGACACCTATACTAGATATATTTAATTTACTTTATTGCCTATAGAACCCTTTACAACTTCAACACCTAGTTAGATAGATCTCCCTATAATGTTGACCTAGGTTATACCTCCTAGATTTTCAAATTCTCCTCCCCGAATTCCATCACATCTCAAAAGGATACAACTGAGTAACGTCTACCAACCTTATACCTCTACAGCCCCTAACTCCAAACCTTCTCCAAGAGAAGAATCATCTGAAGGGGAAGATCCATCTAGAAACTCTAGAGACAAAGAACCATATTTTTTTTTCTATTTTGTTTAAGTTTCGGAACTCTTTATGCACAATGATGTAAACTAATTAAAGTTAATTTTCAAACCATCTGTTTGATTGTAATTAAAATAAATAAAATAAATTGGTAAAAATTTAGGACATTATAGTGGGAAAGTATTGTTAGAACTACTATAACATGTTACGTTGATTCTTGAGAATGTCCTCTAGACAACACTATATGCCCTTGTTTATCTGTTGATACCATTACTCCTATCTAATAGCCCTCCTTTCCAATAATTCATGCAGCCAATGATATCTTACATATCCTTTTCTCTATGTATATTCATGGCTCCAAGAATTTAGGACCACCACAAATCATTCACATCCTAAAGCATTAACAATTTAAAATTCTCAAGACTTAAACCATTCTCTTTATTGGTTCTAGTTTTAGGATAAAGGAAAAACAATTTAACAAAGAAATAATATAACTTTGTTTTCTAGTGTAAAAGTGTGTGATTTTATTGAATCTCACTTGTATTTAAATACACATAAATAACTGAATAAAAATCATGTTCCATAATTTTAAGAGCTCCTACTGATAATTGAATAAAAAAATCTAAAACAAACTAATTCATTAACAACATAATAACATATTTTTATCTTTACTAACTGACTTATTCAAATTTAAATTAAAATAACTAATCCACTAACATCCTAATAAAATATTCTTATCTTTACTAATTGACTTATTCAAATTTAAATTAAAACTGCTTTGACAATATCTAAGGCACAACTCCAACACTCTTCCTTGTTTGGGAGGCTATAAAATCTTAGTTTCTTTCTCAAAAATTCAACCTACTTATTTAGAATGATTTGGTAAAGAGATTAACAATTTGACCTTTTGTTCTAGATTAGTCTTGTTACTAAAATACTTTTGTTTCTCTCTCATATGATTGAGCCTTAGCATTTTCAAATTTTAACTTCCCAATCAACTCTTTAATTTTAATATTTAGTGATGACAATTCTACACCACAACTCCTTATCTTTGATTCAATAGTCTTCAACTCTAAATTTAGAGTTTTTACACACTTCTCACCATGCTCAATTTTCTCAACTTTTTCTTTTATTTTTTTCCTCAATTGTAATTGCTTGTTTGTGTGCTCCAGCACAATAGCTATAAATTTTTCTTTAGTAGCACCACTAGGAGATTTAGGGGTTGTTATTTTATAACTAACTTGTTTTTCTTCTTCTCCACCTTCTTCTTTCTTTTGTCACAATTCAATTATATACTCTTTTATTTATAAGTCAATTTTCTCCTCCTCTAATGAATGTAAAACAAAGTTTTTCCTTGTCATTTTTACTTGGAAAATGTCCTTGCCATATGCATTTTTCATTATGCAGCTTTTGTTTTTGAAGAACACTTTATAACCTTTTTCAATTAGTTGTCTAACAGTCAATAAATTCTTATTAATTTCAAGAACATACAAAATAACATAAATGAACTTTGTACTTGAGTAGGTTGAAATTGCTATTGTTCATTTTCCTTTCACAATAATGTACATGTCATTTGTAACTTGAACCTTCAATGTGTTTTCAATGCTTAGTTCATTTAATAGATCCTTGTTTATCATGTGGTTAGTACAACCACTGTCAATAAGCCAATTCTAACTTGATTCACCGTTAGAGAAACATGAGGTAGAAAGCAAGCAATCCTCCTTCTATTGATTAACAACCTTTTTCCTCTTCACTATCTGATTGATTCTTGTTTCTACAAATAATAGTTTCATGCCCCATTTCATTACACTCACTACACTTATCATCAGGTCTTCTCAAGGATATAAATGGAGGATGCCTTTCTTTCCACAATGCTGACATAGAGGATATATTGATCTATCTTTTAAACTTATTTAGCTTTCATCTTGATCCGCCCTTCAATTCTTTTCTTTTGTTCTTTGGTTAATCTATAACTTTGCTAGCAAAGCTCCCTCAATTGTGTTTTCTTGTCTCGTATGTCTTCTTTGCTCTTAAGCTTGTAAAGAACTCAACACTTTTACCAAGAAAATAGTTGTCAAATATTTCAAGTTTTCTAAAGAAGAGATTGTGGATTCAAATCTTTCAAGAAGAGTAACTAGAATTTTCTAAAGAATTATAGAGTCTTGAAACTCCTAACCGAACAACCTAACTTGATTTTCAATGTCAAGAAGTTGATCATTATACTCCTTCACTATTTCAAACTCCCTAATTAAGTTGAGAGCTTTCATCCCTTTGTTTCAAACATCTTCCTTATATTCCTTATTGAGAAAATCACATATCTCTTTTGGTGACTTCAATGTCATGACTCGAGTGAAGATAGTAGATGAGACAACAACAAACAAACAAGGTTTTGCTTTTGACTTCCTCATTTTTTGGTCCTTTTTAATTTTTATATGGGCTACTGTAGGTTTATCTAGTAGAAGAAGAGCTTCATAATCCTTTTCTACAGGTTCCCAAAGATCTAGTGCTTCTAGGTAAGGATCAATTCTCACAACTTCAATTTGATAATTTTCTCTATCAAACACTAAAAGTGAAATTGATGAAATGATGGTTACTCCGTCCATGACGACCCACTCTCACTCTCACAAGTTCCTTAAGAGTAAGGTTGTGATACCAATTGTTGGTTTTAGTTTTAGGATAAAGGATAAACACTTTAACAAAGAAATAATATAACTTTGTTTTGCATTATAGAAATGTGTAATTTTATTGAATTTGTCTTATATTTAAATATATGAAAAATAACTACATAAAAATCATGTTCCATGATTTTAAGAGTTGTTACTGATAAATAAATAATAAAATCTAAAACTAACTAGTTCATTATCAACATAACAAAATATTCTTCTTTTTACTAATTGACTTATTCAAATTTAAATTAAAAATAACTAATTCACTAACAACCTATTAAATATTCTTATCTTTACTAATTTACTTATTGAAATTTAAAGTAAAACTATATTGATAACTTCTAAGGCACATATCCAACACTTTTCTCAGATCAATACAACAATGGGTTTTCGATTACCTAGTATGAGAAAGACATTATTTGTACCAAATTAAGCATCTTCAAAAGCAGTGGATATGCCAAGGGGTTATCTTGCAGTCTATATAAGAAAGAAAATGAAGCGGTTTGTGACCCCTATAGCATACTTTAACCACCCTTCATTCCAAGACTTATTGAGTCAAGCTAAGGAAGAGTTTGGATATGGTCATCCCATTCACAATTCCTTGTAGCGAAGATGTCTTCCAATGTATAACTTCTTGCTTGAATTGACAATAAATCTCACACTTTAGGAGACTAACATAAACTAATTTGGTACAATATGCATCTTCTCAACTTGTGAAGAACTCCCTTTCTTGAGAAGGGGGTGAAAAACCATTTGAATGAAAGTTTCATATTTCATAGAGCATGTCTTTACGTTGTTAAACAACAATCTGTCAATTCTATATATACACATATTAGCCTTTGTATCATTGTAGTGAGCAACAATTATTTTATGGAGAATGCAATTCTCTCATAATCTTTGCATTACAACTTTTCTCTTCTTTATGTTATGGTTATGATACCTATAGCTTGTATAACTCATAAGTCAAAATTCATAACCATGACTCATTTTTCACTGAATATTAATTGATTGATAACAAGTTCAATGTACAACATTGTGTTCACGCAGGGGATAAAGTGAGGTACATGATTTAGGTTCATTTTAGTTTTTAGGATAAAGGAAAAACTAGCAAGGAAATATTATAATTTTGTTTTGCATTGCAGAAGCATACTATTTTATTGAATTCAACTTGTATTTAAATACCTAAAAAATAACTAAGTAAAAATTATGTTCCATGATTGTAGGAGTTTTTACTAATAACTAAATAATAAAATCTAAAACTAATTCATCTACTAATGTACCCAATAACATATTTTTATCTTTCTTAATTGACTTGTTCAAATTAATATTAAAATTGCTTTGACAACATCTAAGGCACATTTCCAGCACACTTCATTGTCTGGGAGATCACAAACTCTTAGTTTCTTTCTTGGAAATTCAACTTTCTAATTTAGAATGACTTAGTAAAGACACTAACAATTTGATCTTCTATTTTACACGACTCTTTTTTTGCTAAAATATTTTTTTCTTCTCTCTCATGTGATTGGGCTTTAGCATTTTCAACTTTCAACTTCTTAGTCAATTCTTTCATTTCAACCCTTAGTGATGACAGTTCTACACCATAACTCCTTATCTTTAATTCAATAGCCTTCAACTCTAAATTCAAAGTTTTTACATACTTCTCACCATGCTCAATTTTCTTAACTTTCTCTTTTATTTCGTTATCCCTTAATTGTATTTGCTTGTTTGTGTGATCCTACACAATAGTCATAGATTTTACTTTAGTAGCACCACCAAGAGACTTGAAGGGATGCTATTTCGGAACTAACTTGTTTTTCTTCTTCTTCAGCTTATTCGTTCTTGTGCTACAATTAAGTCATGTCCTCTTTTATTGAAAAGGAAATTTTCTCCTCCTCCAATGGATTTAAAGCAAAGTTTTTCCCTATAATTTTTACTTGAAAAATATCCTTGTCATATGCATCTTTTATTGTGCAATTTTTGTTTTTGAACAACACTTTATAACTTTTTTCAACTAGTTGGCCAACACTTAACAAATTCTCATTGATTTAAGGAAAATACAACACATCAAAAATTTTGTACCTAAGTAGGTTCAGATTGCTATTATTCGCTTTCCTTTCACAACAATGTACTTAGCATTTTCAACTTAAACCTTTGATGTGCTTGCCATGTTTAGTTGCTTGAATAGATCCTTGTTGTTTGTCATGTGGTTAGTACAACCACTATCAACAAATCAATGACGACTTGATTCACTGCTAGAGAAACATGTGGCAGAAAATAAGTAATTCTCCTCCTCTTGATTGGTAGCCTTTGCATCTTCACCATGTGGTTGATTCTTATTTCTACAAATAATGGCTTCATTTCCCATTTGATTACACTCGCTACACTTAACATCGGGTCTTCTCCAACATCTAAATGAAGGATGATTTTTCCTTCCACAATGCCAACATGGTAGATATATTAATCCACCTTTTGAACTTTCTTTATTTACTTCCTAATTTTCCCTTCATTTCTTTTCTTTTTTTCTTTGTTTGATCTACAACTTTTCTTGCAAAACTCCTTCAATTGTGTTTTTTTCTCATAAATCTTCTTTGCTCTTCTGCTTGTAAAACACTTAACACTTTTTCCAAGAAAATAGTTCTCAAATTTGTAGAGTTCTCTAAAGAAGAGATTGTAGATTCAAATCTTTCAGGAAGAGTAAATAGAATTTTTTGGAGAATTCTAGAGTCTTGAAACTTCTGATTAAACAACCTAACTTGATTTTCAATGTCAAGAAGTCGATCAAAATACTCTTTCACTGTTTCAAACTCCTTTATCTTTTGTATTTCAAACTCCCTAATTAAGTTGAGAACTTTCATCCCTTTGATCTTGAAACATTTATATTCGTTATTCAAAAAATCCCATATCACTTTTGGTGACTTCAATGTCGTGATTCAAGTGAAGATAGTATATGAAATAACAAGAAACAAACAAGCTTTTATTTTTTACTTTGTTGTTTTTTTGTCTTGATTTTTTATCTAAGCTACAGTGTGGTCATCTAGTAGAAGGAGAACTTCATAATTAACTACTATAGGTTTCAAAAGATCTAGTGCTTCAAGCTAAGCTTCCATTGTCATGACAAAAATTTGATAATATTTTTCATCTAATACTATAGGAGCAATTGATGAAATGGTGGTTTATCCCTCCATATCGACCCACTCTTAGTTTCATAGGTTCCTTAAGAATAAGGCTTTAATACCAATTGTTTGTTTTAGTTTTTAAGACCATGGAAAAATTGAGAAATAAAATAATATAACTTTGTTTTGAACTACTAAAGCATATTATTTTATTGAATCTCGCTTGTATTAAATACACAAAAAGTAATTGAATAAAAATTTTGCTCTATGATTTTAAAAGTTATTACTGATAATTGAATAATAAAATCTAAAGTTAACTAATCCACTAACAGGTTATTCTTATCTTTACTAATTGACTTATTAAAATTAAAATTAAAATTACTTTAACGACATCTGAGGCACATTTCCAACAATCTATATAAAGAATTAATGCTTAAAAGGATACATAAAATTGTAAATAATATAATGGTGTGCACATTTCATAATTATGCAGAAGGGTAAGATGCTTGCATAGCTATGCCACAGGGTCCTTCCTCAAAATCCACACCCCCTATGCGTCATAACTCAACCTTCTTCACCCCACTCAATTCCCCTTGACTTCTTAACCAACCAAATAACCAATACTCAACTCCATCATGAATAACACATCCCACAACAGTGACACTGATCTAACTCAGTTATACATGAACTAGTGAAACCACCACTCTTGTAAAATTTCCAGAGCCAATGGCATCAATAGCTATGAAAACTGGTTGATTGGCCACAACCTTTTGTAGTGCCTTCTCATTGTTGACAGGGACATCCTCATGCCCAATAATAGTAGCACCATGGTTGGCTGCTTCATTTACATTATGCTTTCCATCATCATCCTTATAGGAGTAATTAGCTTCAGTGTTAAGTCCATGATTTTGGATGATGAATAGGAAGGCATCATCCATAAAACTACTTTCACAACCTTGGTCCACACACCCTTTGTGTCAAAATCAACAAGTTCTTGTTCTAATGAGGAGATCAATGTTCCATTACTTAGCTTATGTATTCCTTTTGTTGGTTATAATAAAGTGGAAAAAGGAAAGAAAAAAGCCAATGAAAATCAATGATTCAATTATTATTTATGTATATAATTGATTATAACTATGATTAGTTTTTGTTTCACTAAGTTGAAAAATAATCTTAAGAAAATTTCAGTTAAGTACAATACAATACCAAATCAACTATCCTAAACTACGACAAAGGGTCTTAGAAAAAGAAGGCTGGTAAAAAGACTGTTGAAAATTTTTAAGATAATAAATTTCAAACTTTCATAAGCATGTAAACAACTTTTTTTTATTAAAAAAAGGTTTTAAATAATTTCAATTAATGTCTCAAATTAACATATAATTATTTTAATACAACTTTTTCAATAAAAATAGCTGAAATAAGAAAGAAGTTATCCTACACATCTTCTAAAGGAAGCATCATTGTAAAATTTATCATTGCATTCTCCCTAGACTATGAAAACTTCACGATATATGTTCCCTCTTAGCCTAAGAGAGATAAAATTCAACTTAGGAAAAGCATACAACCAGTAAGACCCAACACAAAATAATAAAGGCTCAATTATCCATTTGGTCCTTGAAAAATATTGCCTTTTTTGTTTCGTCGTTTAGAAAAAAAATTTGATTTTGGTTCTTCAAATTTTATTTTATTTTTGTTTTAATCCTTGTTGTCAAGTAATCTTTTAATTTTAGTTCCAATTATATTTTAAAAGGTATTGTAACAAAGACTTTATTAGTCTAGTAACTTATTATTTCATCAAGTAATATGATAAGACAGTTGCATGTAATTCTTTTTCAATAAATTTTATTTTTAAATTCTCGTGTGTTCAAAATAGTTAATGAGTAAGTCATCATACTATCAAGATTGTTATAATATCATATAATGTTGTTACTTGACAGGAAAATTAAAACAAAAATAAATACTTAAAAGATCAAAATAAAAAATTTTCAAAGATAAAAACAAAAAATGTGTTATTTTCTAGGAATCAAATTGATATTTAAGTAATAATAAAAGTCTTCAATTTGTTAAATACCTATGAACAGGAGAAACTAACTACAGGTGCATAAATGTCTCACCATAGGAAATTTAAACATACTTCAACATTGTGAAGACCGTTCTAGCGAAATGGATTCAAATATAATTATGACTCCACTCAATGAGTATGTATTAGTGGATATTCACAAAAGATATCATAGCAAAGCTGAATAGATTAAATTAGTGTCGTGTATGTTAGGTTGTTCCAAAATCCTCTTCTAAAACTATGATATGGTATGAATTTACATAATAACATGATGATCCTTATTTATGAATGTAGATAACATGTATAGAAGTACAAAACACTTATAGTTATCCTGCATATATGATACAAATTTTGTTCTCATCTTAATCTCCAACTCTATTCCAAACCTGAGAGCTCCAAGACTCTTGTAAGGTATATTTTAGCATGAAAATAAAAACTTTCTCCACATGAAACTTTGTTTGCTTAGAAAAAATTCAAAATAATGGAAGAGATCAAAGGTGAGAAAAATGAAAAGAGAGGAAGATAATGTGAAAGCAAAGTAAACAAAGAAAGTTATTGTATCACTCATAACACCAGAGCATAATTTTAAAAATCATCTCCAAGTGGTTGGTAGCATGTGAAGAAATTATATTGTTTATATCTGAATTATGTATATTTTACTTTTGATGTATTATGTGGAAACTTCATTCCATTTTAAATTCACAAGACAATGATGATAGTTATACGGAAGAGTTATACAATTTTATGATTATACAATTGCATCTATAACAATCATCCTCTCCTTAAGAGGTACCAAACTATTACTTCATACTTTTTTTTGTAACCTTGTGTCATTTAAATGTCATCAATACAACACTTTCACTCCTCTATATCCTATATGTATAAACACTCATGATAGGGACAACAAATTGACATATAAAACATGTAAATTAAAAAGTTGTATGAATATGCTATCCAACAAACAAGAAAGTGTATCTATGCAACAAATGTTTTGGTCTAATATTTATATTCGACTTCTTCTAACATTCATTTTTTCTCTAAAAATATCTTAAATTTATTAGGCTTGAATTTGAAATTCTTTGTATTTCTAAGGACAAAATAAAATAAAGTAAACCATAATTTTATGGAAGGTTAGGACTACCAATGAAAAATAGAATTAACAATTGCATCTAATCTATATTGAACACAACATTCAGTTTTAGATATCACCTCAACAACAACATATTCTAAAATGTAAGGGTATTTTTAAAGTTTAAGGAGATTTCCCCGACATGGACAATTTGAATGCAATATTCTATCTTTAATTGTTTAGTTACATGTAACTATCATAATAGGCTCTCAACCAATTTCTAAATAAATGTTATTATTTGGTTATTAAGTGTTTAATTGTCATTGTTGATCTTAATTGTATGATATTTTTTAATTTATAACTCAGACAAATGGTGTCCAAGATTGTTTCTCCATTTTCATGCATTTAGAATGAGACAATGGTTAGCCTTCAATCTTGAATGACTATGGGTTGGTCACTTTTCCAAAGTGTTGATTGGTGATATAGTTTGGTTCCAAAGTATTTTTCAGTTATGTTTATAAATAGACTTCTTTAATAAGTTTATGTGAATAAGTCTTAGTTTAAAGAAAATCTAAGAGTCTTGCAATTGTGTTGGTGATAAAACGGACTTTGAGAGAGTGTTCTTCAAAAAAATTCTTTTATCGTAAAAGTGTTTAATTTGGTACAAAATTTGAAAATACATTTAAATTTAGGTTTTTTAATTTGTTTTGACTAATGTACACAACAACAAATCAAAAATATGATGCAAGTTTATGTAAGTTACCATGACGTTAGGTAAAAATGTTTCTCGTCCTTACATATATGTTTGCTTTTCATCTAGAATGGTAGTAAACAAAAAGTGAAACAAATTAGGGTGCTTCATATCCGCAATCAAGTTTTATACAGATTAAATATCTTTGCAAATTCTTCCTTAGTATGTGAGTTGAAGTCTTTAGTGAAAGAAGAATCACAAGTCTCTTTTTTTTTATACATTTATTATCAGTCATGTTGTCTCAACATTTTATTAAATTGAAAAATCTATTTTTACCATTAAGAACAAAACATGTCTTTTATTTTCAAATACGTATCAATTTATTCACCAATCCAATTGTGTATAACTAAATTTAAATTTTAGTGGAAATTATTCTTTTTTGATATTTTTATTTAATAATGTTTACATAAAATATAATTTTTCAAATAATTGAAATTTTAATCAAATTAATTATCTTAATTACAATATATAACTATTAGTTAAATACAATTTATATTTATTAGGTACTAATTACAAATTGTAACATTATCACCTTTCTACACTGAAAATTTTCATCACGATTTATTAAAATTTTGAATTCGTAGTTTTCAAATGCAAACTCTAATGCTATTATTGCATTTTATATGACACAATTGTCCTAATTCTTTTTTGATAATATAATATTAAGGGAAAATTACACTCACCTCCCCTGAGATTTCATTAAATGGCATATACACCTCTTTAGTTTTAAAAAACCATTCACCTCCCTTACGTTAATCTCATTAGCTAAACATTAGAGAGAGGTACACTAATAGCAACCTGTTTAATTTCTAATTTGATACTCATTTATCTCTATTCCTACTCTTCGCTTTTGCAATACAACATTCTGCCTCTAGAAATCATTTTGTTGTGGTAACTGTAAGGAATTTGGACATAATATATTGGGGTGCCAAAGAGATAAAACTAACAGACAGGTATGAATACAATAAAATTATCTTTTGTCTTTGTTATTGCATACATACTGATATATGTTATGAGTTTTTATTTATAGAAAAAGCTATAAGTGAGACGTCCAAGTTGAAGCCAAGTTACTTTTGCCATAGCATTAATTTGATGATTATTCTGTTTTTAAGAACCTGGTATGACCTAAAACTCAGCATACTAATATTTTTCTCCAGCTTGTAGATAGGACCCTCACCTACTCGCAAGGAGTAGTAGAAAACTTTCTAGTAAAGGTTGGGAAATTTATTTTATCAGCTGAGTTTGTGATTCGAGACATGGAGGAGGATGAAGAAATCTCAATAATTTTGGGACGACCATTCCTCAACACAAGAGGGGCACTAATTGATGTCAAAGAAGCTGAGATAACTTAGAGGTTAGGCGATGAGAAGGAGGCGTTAACAGTGTTTAGCTCTTTAAAAAACTTCTCTTCTCCTACCTCTTGTGATTTTGTGCAAGCCACTAACAAGATAGATATGCCTGAAGTTAAGCTTCACTCAAGCATGGGGATGAAGGATCCGTTGAGAAAGAAAGTAACTCCAAAGGACCCTAGCGGAAGCCTGAGAGGTAAGAAGAAGAAGGACAACACCACTGTATAAGTCTATAGCCACAAGGTATTTGACCAGAAGAGGTTTGTGTCAGGCTTGTGACATTAAACAAGCACTTCTAAATCCTTTTACTTCATAATTTTTAGTAGGTAGGAAGCATTTTTTTTTAGGATTGCATTATTATTACTTTTTAGGAGTTAACATTTTATAGCATATCTTTTTTTTTTTTTCAATTTTTCACTTGTTCAAGTATGCACAATTGTGCTTGAAATGTTATATCTAGAACTCAACGTCTTAGAAACATGCACTGTCATGGTTCAAGCATATTCACGGTCGTGCTTAAGGTACGAATTCAAGGATTACTGCTACAAAATTATGCATGGTCATTGTTGAGATGCAAGGATTTGGAGATTAGCATTTTGAAAACATTCAGGGAAGTTCTCTCTTTCACTCCATTTAATGTTTTCGTTTATATTTTTTTATTTCTTATGACATATTAATTTGGTATTTTTTAAAATTTATTTTTCATTCTTGCATGGGACCATGCTTCATTCTAAGTGTAGGGATGGGGTTCATTCAAACTTGTTTCTCTTCACTTGATAAGATTTATATGATGTTGGTTCTCTAATATTATTCTAGCTATTTGTCTCTTTAAGTTTATTGTCATTTTGGAAATAAATGAGATCAATAAAACAAAGGTTGGCTATGATAACTAAACCGAGGAATTTTGCTAATGGAAGTTAATAGTTAGCAATGTTGATTAGGCTAAACTCTTTCCAATAGAACTACCCCCTAAATTGTGAATTTGGACCAAAATGGGTTAGAATCACAAAGACCCCTCTCTTTGTTTGTGTGTGATTGACTCTCAAAAATTGGGGATTGTTAACGGTTGTTTTTCAAGGCTTTCTAAGTTTTTATTACATATCATTCCACTGGTTGCCCATTTGTTAGCCTAATTATACTAATCATTGTTACCCCCTATAGGTAGGAAAAGGACAATTATGAGTAAGAAAGATTTTTCCCAAGAAAGTTAAAACCCCCTAAAAAATATATAATTAAAAATAAATAAATAAATATCATTCATTTTACTTCTCATTAATTATGTTAATTTACCTCTTGTGGTTAACCTTCTCTTAGTGTTAATTTACCTCTTGTGGTTAACCTTCTCTTAGACCCTAAATGACCAATTGGGTAAAAAAAATAAAAATAAGACAAATGACTTCTATAACATGTCAAATTCTATTAGTCAATCTAAAGAGACAAGATTAGTAATTTAGAAAATAATTAAGATTAAATTGAAATAGAAATCGGGAAGAACATAGAAATATGCCTAAAATCATAACCTTGGTTCTTTAATCAACAAACCATATGTCTAATTTATATACCTATCTAAAATAAAAAATCTGAATTTCAAGTGTCAAAAATAATAAAATAATTAAACCATTATCGATTTTAATAAAACTAAAATTAATGTCTTTAATATGATTAAAAGATTTAAAATAATTAACGATTGTATCTATTTAATAGAAATACAATATTTCAGGAAAATTATATAAGTTTTATTTTTAAAATAGATAATTTAAAAAAGTATTAATTATAAACACAAAAATGAAGTGTATCTTAACATAAAATTTAGAATAACATTTTATTTTATTTTTTATAGTTGACAATTAAAAATATATATTTTTGAAGTTGTTTTAGTTGTTGTAATTGCTTAAGTAACTATCTTAATAGAAAATCAGCCCATATAAATTAATCAAATTTGTTGAATAAACAATATTACTCATAAAAATAAAAAAAGTAGAACTTATAATAGTATGTATTATTAATCAATTCAAATTAGGATGTATGATATATAAATCATAATCTTGTTTGCAAAAAGAAAGATAAGAAATCAAAATATCTTGATTTTATTCTCCTATTATTAATTAATCGAAGTATCTAGATTGAATATACTAATTTTTTTTATGAGAGAATACTCAATTTTAATCATTATATTTTATATATTCATATTTTTTTTTTTTAATTTATACATTTCATATGGATATATCATCACTATTATTATTTTAAAAAATCATAATATATTAGCTCGATCATTGGAAGTATTAAAAATGTGAGTTATTTGTACATTATTAATAGATTTTATTTTATATTATCATTTAATTTTTTGTATTTTTTTTTTGCCTAATATTTTTTAATCAGACTATATATTCTATTTTTACCTATTTTGAAACTAATTTTCAATTATTTTATTTTAAAATACATGAAATTAATTTGATAGCTAAGTGGATATTGAAAATGGTTAAACTATTCACTATGTTCATGTCATTTGTACTTTAAAGCTATGATTTGCTATAATCACACTTTCGAATTTCAAATGATAGTTGGTGTTATTATAAATGGACAACTTCAAAATTTATTTTAAGAGGCTTAATATTTTTAAAGACAAAATTTATTCAATTAAAATTAAAATTAATTATTTTTTTCAATTTTAATATAATTATATTTAATACACTATTAAATTTTTTAAAATTAACAATTTTATTTTGTGAAATTATAATTTCAATGAATTTGTGAAATGCACGAGTTTAAAATCTAGTAATATATAACTTTTTAGTCAAATAGTCATATATTGTCACATCAGCCTAAAGAAAGAAAGAGAGAAAGGAGAAAGTAGAGAAAGAAAAAAGAAAGAGAAAGAAAGGAGAAAGAAACAAGAAAGAGACAGCAGAGAGAGAAAGTAGAGGAAAAGTAAAAAAAATATAACAAACTTTATGAAATTAACGATTGTACCCTTTTCTTACTACTTTGCTTATGAATATTGTTATATTACCTAGAAATTTTATTTAATTAGTGATATCATTATTTTTATGTTATATGATGATGCTTATATGTATTCATTGTCTCTATTGATAGTAGAGTGATCCTTATGACTTATGTAACTATCTCAAGTAGATAGTAACTTGATAAATAATCCTAGGATAAAAGATAAAATACATAATTGTGATAGTTTGAGAAATTTGCTCAGATAGAGGACAAATGAAATTTGAGTGATGATCTATTAAATGATATGAGATAAAGTCATCACATAAATGTTACCTCTAAGCTCAAATTAAATACCAAAAAGAATTGATGAATGAAGGTGGGGAAAGAATGATGAATCAAAATCCTAATGAGTGAGAATTAAGAATGGAGATTACATGGGTTGACCACAAAAGGTACTTGAGAAATGTACACAAGTTTTGGTAAGTACTTGGGGGTAGATAAGGTGTCAAGTTGTGAACCGCTCGAAGAAAAGAGGGTCTCACGAAACCAACTTTGCATCCCCTATAAAGCGAAGAATTACCAAGATTCGATTAAGAGTATCGTGGACTGAGTATCAAGCAAGATATGTACTCCTAATTGTCGACTTAGAACGCAGACTTGGATTGTTATTAACACACTCATGTAAGTCCTCCCAGAGATAGTAGTATTTAAGGCTATGAAGGGCCCTAAATGATTAGAAACCCTAATTGGGCACATTACAATGAGATGAGAGTACACAATAGTTAGAAATGATATACTTGTGTGTGCATTTAAGGATAGATGGATCACTCCTACAACCTTTCAAATACCGATGGTGGACGAATTTTAACCTCTATTTCACTTGACAGTCATATCATTGGGAGGACGATGGACCATGACCCATTATTTGGCGATGATACCATCACAAGATACCTGAGATTTTCATTTAGGTCCCCTAATGCCATATCCCTTTGACAATTTTCTCAATAGACATCCATTTCAACCTGACGCAAATGTTGTCACCTAGATATACTAGAGTTCCTTCTGATACTCCAGTAGTTCCTAGACTCTCTCATCCCCCTTCAAATCCAAATCCTCCTACAAGCTTAGTCCTACTCAAAGCTAATAATCAAGAAGGAAGAGAAGAATCATAAGAGGAAGAAGACCCCTCTGAATGTTCTGATTAAGGAATATAGAGGAAATTATAAGTTTAGATTATACCTCATGGACCAGTATTTCCCTATTTTGGATAAATATATAAAAGAACATCTAATATTTTGGAATGAAATTCAAATTGTTATACTATTCACCTTATAAGTTTATATTCTACTGAGTTGTTAATATTCAATTATATGTTACATGGATGACATGATAACAAATAGGTATCATTAAATTGTAACTCTTTGGTGGTTAAAGTTTTAAATTTTATCCGGTTAATTCACATTTAAAAATAAAATACTTGGGAAAAAATTAAAATCTTATTAAATTAGATAAATGAAAAAGGGTGTTATACCTTTGGCTCTTTTGAATGCATTTAGTGATAAGTGATGTTTCTCAAGTTGTTCTTATTCCTCTACAATCTGCACATCTAGTGGTTTAGGAGGAACACTCTCATCTCCTTCATTCTCAAATTGCAAAATCATCAAATTCTTGTTTGGACATTTATGGTTATAGGTAAATTTCTCATCACATGTGTAGCATAATCCTTTTTCTCTCCTCAATTGCTTTTCAGCTATGCTCATCTTCTTGATATTGGTAGGAGAAAGTGCAGGTAAAGTTGGTCTAGTAGGACGTGTAGGAGTGGACGTTGGCTGAATATGCCCATTTTGGGAAAAGAACCTAAACTATTAGTCTGGTTTCTAAAATTGCTAAGAGCATAAGAAGGCTCGAAATTTGTTGTATATATCTCCTCGTACATTTTTGCAAGAGCAATTGCGATTATCATTACTTCTCTACGAATGTTAGGTTTGAGGCCACTTATAAAGTAAGCTAAAATTGATTTAGTTGGAACTTCTTTAACTTAATTTGCCAATGCCATAAACTCCAGATAATAAACAAAAATTGTCTTAGTTTGTCAAAGTTTGAACAAGGCACCCTATGTGTTCTCTAGAGGGGAGGGACCAAACTCCATTTCTAATCCCAACCATGATTGGAATGGTGTTGATTACTGCAACATTTGAAACCAAGGAACAACGTCCTTACCCATGTGGATGGAAGTGATGTTGATGTGGTCTTCATCTGGTGTGCCATAATAGTAAAAAAAAAATGTTATGCTTTAAAGATCCTGTCAAGTACGGTATTACCATCAAAACTAGGAAATTCAAGTTTAATGTTCTTAACTTGAAATGTGTGTTGAATCAGTGGTGTTGGTGGTGAAATTGGAATGGGGGTATTGGTTGAGCTCAAACCATGGTTTTGTTTGAAGGTTTCGACGAGTGATTGCAAGGATGCTTGCAAGGAGTCCATTCGAAGTGTGGTTGATTCTTCAACTTGCAAGATGTTTACATGAGTTTCTTCATTATGGAGCTTGATTAGATCGTAAATCTTCTTGAGCTCATTTTAATTCTTTTATGATTTTTTCACCTTAGTCATGCTCAATGAAAGGACCACTTTGTAACAAGCACAAATTAATAGGAGGAAAACATAATAATCTCAACTCAAATGAACAATAACATAGTTGTAGAAACTTCAAACATAACAGAACATTACAAAGAAAAATATAATGAATTACTTACGCCTTCGATTACTAACAACAATTGAATGAAGGTTTAGTAGCCATCTTACCTATAGGTGAAGGTAATTGTTGGGTTAATGACAATGTCAAGCAGAAGGAAAGAATTAGGGATCAGAAAAGAATCACAATTTGAGGTGAGGGAAGCAAATTTCATACCAGAGTACATCACGCCCTTGCCAAACATAATCTTAAAGTCTTGTATTGGGCACCCTCATGGGTTGGCTCCTTCTATTTCTGTGTACCTGTGGATTAACAGACATGTGGATTGGACCACTACTTGTCTCTTCTATTGTATTCTTCCCAAATTTTCCTTGTTGTAAGCTTATTAGACCCTTTTTACCCTTGGCTTGAATGATACTTGTTTCACTAATTCAATTGAGTATAACAACATTTTTAATTTTTTTTAGAAAATTATTCTTTTTTATATTTATATTTAATAATGATTACATAATATATTATTTTTCAAAAAATTGAAATTTTAATCAAATTAAGTCTCTTAATTACAATATATAACTATTAATTAAATACAATTTATATCTACTACGTACTAATTAAAAATTGTAACATTATCACCCTTCTACACCGAAAAATTTCATCAACATTTATTAGAATTTTGAATTTTGAGTTTCAAATACAAACTCTAATGCTATTATTGCATATCATTTGACACAATTGTCCTAATTCATTTTTGTTATTATGATATTTAGGGACAATTACACTCACCTCCCTTAAGATTTCATTAAATGGCATATATACCCCCTTTAGTATTTAAAATCCATTCATCTCCCTTACGTTAAAATCATTAACTAAACATTAGAGAGAGGGAGAGTAATAGCAACTTGTTTAGTTTCTAATTTGATACTTCTTTATCTTTGTTCCTACTCTTCATTTTTACAATACAACATTTTTCCTCTTCTTGAAATCATTTATTATGGTAACTGTATAGAATTTGGACATAATATATTGGGGTGCCAAAGAGATAAGACTATCAAATAGGTATGAATACAATAAAATTAATTTTTCTCTTTGTTGTTGCATACATACTAATATATGTTATGTGTTTTTATTTATAGAAACACCTATAAGTGACACATGCAAGTTCAAGCGAAGTTACTTATGTCATAGCATTAATTTGATGTTTTATTCTATTTTTAAGATGCTAGTATTGCCTAAAACTCAACATACTAACATTTTTCCCCAAATTGCAGACAAGACCCTCACTTACTCGCAAGGGGTGGTAGAGAACTTACTAGTAAAGGTTGGGAAATTTATTTTCTTAGCTGACTTTGTGATTCGAGACATGGGGGAGGATGAAGAAATCCTAATAATTTTGGGGCAATCATTCCTTCACACAAGAGGGGCACTAATTGATGTCAAAGAAGGCTAGCTAACTTAGAGGTTAAGCAATGAGAAGGAGGCATTAATGGTGTTTAGCTCTTTAAAAAGCTTCTCTTCTCTTGCCTCTTGCAATTTTGTGCAGGCCACTAACAAGATAGATATACCTGAAGTTAAGTTTCACCCAAGTAGGGATAAAGGACCTATAAGGAAAGAAATTAACTCCAAAGGACACTAGAGGAAGCCTGAGAGGTAAGAAGAAGAGCAACATCACTATGCAAGTCTATAACCACAAGATATTTGACCAAAAAAGGTTTGTGTTAGGCTTGTGACATTAAACAAGAACTTCTTCGAGGCCCCTTGTGACAAATATCCTTTTACTTCATAATTTTTACTAGGTAGAAAGCATTTTTTTAGGATTGTGTAGTTATTTCTTTTGTGGAGTTAACATTTTATAGCATATCTTTTTCTTTCTTTTTTAATTTGACACTTGTGCAAGTATGCACAACCGTGTTTGAAATGTTGTTTCTAGAACTCAACGTCTTAGAAACATGCACGAGCATGCTTCAAGCATAGGCACGATTGTGCTTAAGGTGCGAATTCATGGATCAGCGCTTCAAAATTATGCATGGTCATGCTTGAGATGCAAGGATTTGGAGATTAGCATTTTGAAAACATGCATGTTCCTACTTTAGCTAACGCACAATCGTGCTTCAAGTATTTTGAGCTACCTTACCTGTAGGGTCAACATTAAAGGAAGTTTTATCTTTCACTCCATTTAATGTTTTCTTTTACATTTGTTTATTTCTTATGACATATTAATCTGATATTTTTTAAATTTATTTTTCATTTTCGTACTAAGTGTAAGGAGGGGGTTCATTTAAACTATTTTCCACTTTATATGATTGATAGATTTTGGTTCTGTTATATTATTCTAGCTATTTGTCTCTTTAAGTTTACTGTCTTTTTGGAAATAAATGACATCAATAAAAACAAAAAGGTTGACTATGATAACTAAACTAAGGAATTTCGCTAATAAAAGTTGATAGGTAGAAATGTTGCTTAGGCTAAAGGCTTTCCAATAGAACTAGCCCCTAAATTTTGAGATTTGGATCAAAATGGGGTAGAATCACATAGACCCTCTTTTTGTTTTAGCGTGTGATTGACTCTCAAAAATTGGGGATTGTTAGGAGTTATTTTTCGAGACTTTCTAAGTTTTTGTTGCATATCAATCCACTATATTTAGAAGAGAGTTCTTTTACTAAATATAGGCCTCTTGAAAAAACTAGTCAATGAGATCTTGCAGGTGATGGTTGTGAAAGCTTTGAAACTTAGCTTCCTCTTATGATATTCATATAATTAAGAAAATTTTCTTCACATAGGATTAAATACAACAACAAATGCACATCATCAACCTAATACTATAAAGTGATAAAGCATTCTAATACAACAATAAATTCACATCACCAACCTAGCACATTAATCTATTGAAGAGTAGTAGGTAGATCTTTCTCTAAGTCCTCTAAAAGCTCATGGATTCCAGGCTAGTGTCACACTTAATTCTAAACATTCCTACAACATAAAATACGAAAAAGAAATTATACAGAGCATTTAGTGCATTCTCTAATTCATCAAACCCTAGCTTTGTCTATACAAACAAATGCTTAGTCTGCGTCTCATAAAAATATAGACTAAATTTGTTATTATCAAAATTTTAAGGAATAATGATTTGTCCTTTATTCTAACACTTTTTATACATTGATAAAATACAAACATATGTGTAAGAAAATTGTTAAACAAAAAAAATTAATATATTAATTTAGTTGTAAATATTTATAATTGATTATTAAACCGATATAATTTTTAATTCTACTGATATATTATTTTCAATGCAATAAATATGAAAAACAAATTATATTTTCTAGTTTGGTTTTGATTTCTTGATTAACTTAGGAATGTTAGAAACTTTAACTGCATTTAAATAAAGTTAGCTATTCAATCTCTAACTCAAAGGAGACGATTACTTTTCTGACTTTTTTATAAGAATTATGTTAGAGGTTGTGTTTAGTTTTTATTATAATGTACTATGTATTTGTTTCAAATATTAACATATTGTGTCATGTTAGGTAAATAATCGTAATCTTTAGAAATAAAAAACAATAAAACTATTTTTAAAATCAACATTTAAAAATAAATTTTCATCAAATATTAATTATTTTGTTCTATACATATCATTTAATGAAATTAAACAAATACAAAACATTCTTTATCATATAACAATTAATTTTTCAATAATATTTTTCTAGTTTCTTTGGCTACTTATTATTCCTCTCCTGATATTTTACTGTATCAATTGACAAACAACTATGAAAGTTGTTAAAGAGTATGTTTAGTTAGGCGTCTGCCTGCTGTATGATTCGCATCTCCTATGAAGTTATTCTCAGTAGCTTCCACATCATTGTCAATTTTAACTGACTTGAACATTTACGGGTACGTATTGTTGAAGAAAATAACGAAAATCAATTATAATTTGTTAACCCAGTAAGAATCTTTAAATCCCCTCCCAAATAAATAGATTCCAGTTTCTCTTTGATTCTGGAAAAATACTATTAACTTTTTCCGTTCTGTGAAGGGTGTGGACTGATATATGCTGTACCTGTGGAATTCATGATAACAGATAGATCTTTCAATTTTTCCAGCAGGAAACCTCCTATTAGTGTATATGATTCTAATTGCAGAGGAAAGTAAACATTTTAATTGATAAATTGAAATACTTGACAATTGAATTCGTTGTCATTACTCAAATTGGTATCCTTTACAAGTTGAGAAAACGCCTAATGGACAAAATGTCTCCACTAATCTGTGTCATTCTCCTAAAGTGCGAGATTTATTGTCAATTCAAGAAAGAAGTTATATGTTGGAAGACATCTTCACTGCAAGGAATTGTGAGGCCACCCATGGGATGATCATATCCAAACTCTTCCTCAGCTTGACTCAGCAAGTCTTGGAATGATGATTGGTTCAAGTATGACACAGGAATCATGAACCGCTTCTGTTTCTCTCCAACGTACACTGCAAGATAGCCCTTTGGGAGTTCTACAAATTTTGAAGTTGATTGGCTAGCTCTGAATGATGGCCCTCGAATAGCCGGTAAACGGAAACCCATTTTTTATGTTTGATTAAAGGGGAAGAACAATCTCAAATTTTCAAAGAACGAATCTAAATGTTGAAGCTTGAGGATTGCAATGGCATGTGTTGTTTGTGAAGATAAAGGATAGTGTATATATAGCTTTTTAGATTCTTTGAAAACACAATTCAAAGAGAAAATGACTGTTAAAGGATGCAGGGGCATACACACGAGATATTACATGGTTTTGTATTCAGTGCCTCTATCAAGGCTGATAAAGCCTTATCAAACAATGGCCAGCCTAAGCCCTTCACTTGTACGTTGCCAGTTGTGACATGACTAAGTGAAACCTAACGTTTGATTATGCAATAATTAGTATTCCACATTTTTGTAGACATGCTTTGGACATGTTTTCTTCACGTTATGTTGAAGTACAGCTGGATGGTATTTTCTGGCAGATCAATTATATGTCAACAGATAGCAAGAGATCATAGACCATTATATCTGCGAGCCAGGTTTGAGAAAGTTTTTCTAGACAACTCCATATGCCTTTGTCTCCCTTGATGCCATGACTCTTATCTTATCTCACAGCCTTCGATCCTGCCCAGTCAATAGTTCAGGTAGCCAACAAATTCATAGAAATTCATTCATCTATATATATTCATGGCTGCAAGCATTTAGGACAACAGAAATCATTCACATCCTAAAGCATTCGAAGTTCAAAAACTTGAATCATATTTACAAGTCTCTCTTGACATTTCTCTTCACAAGTCTAAAAACACACAATAATGGGTTTTCGTTTACCTGGTATCAGAAAGGCATCATTTGCTGCAAACCGAGCATCTTCAAAAGTTGTGGATGTGCCAAAGGGCTACCTTGCAGTCTATGTTGGAGAGGAAATGAGGCGGTTTGTTATCCCCATATCATACTTGAACCAACCTTCCTTTCAAGATTTGTTAAATCAAGCTGAGGAAGAATTTGGGTATGACCATCCAATGGGTGGTCTCACAATACCATGCAAGGAGGATGAGTTCCTAAATCTCACCTCTCACTTGAATGACTTGTAAATCAAGCTAATGGAGACACAGATAGATTAGATGAGGCAAGTTTGTAAAGAAGGAATTTTCCTTTTTTGTGACAATTTTGTATTTTGTTTTCTTGTATAATTCTGTTGGAATTTTAAACTTGTTGCCTGAATTAGAATGAAACACAAGACATTGTTTAAACAGTAGTTTCTTTTGCCAGATCTCCATTAGAGCAGTATCTTTATCAAATTTAAGTTGACATATATCAGGCTACCAGCTTCTACCAGGGATTAAGTGCAGTAATTTTGTTGCAGATATTGACAAACCAGGAACCCACAACACGTTTGTCCTGAAACAGTTGTAACCACTTGTTAGATTTTTATAAAATATGTGACTTGTATCACTTAATTGCTGCTTTCAGCACCACATAGTAATTATCTTCAATTAATTTAGTAATCCCTCCCATTCCCTCATCACTGCAAAATCATTATCATTTTCCAAGGGTCATCAGTTCTTCCATTGTCCTAAACAATTAGCACCCTCGCATGGATTATGAGTTGTTCCTTGAGCAGAAAAGCATGGATCGCTACTACCATAGTATTGCCCCAAAATTCACAGCAGGAATGGATGAACAAATTGCAAATTTAGGTGGACAGAAAATAGGAATTACTCCATTGCACACAGCTTCAATGATTAGTAAAAAGCTGTTCTAATATCCATTGTTAATTATTTCTCCATTTACTACATATTTCTGTTAATTAAATTTAAATTGAGAATCTGGATCTCTGACTTCCAAGTCTAGCTGTATTAATATTTTGGGATGATACAAATAATAGTCAGTCGTAATTGTTACAGATCAACACCTATAACTTTGCTTTTAGGCAACTTTTTTATTTGGTTTGGAAGGTCTTAGTTTTATTTCATCTAAAAGACACAAGTTAAGAAAAACCATTGGTTCTTTGACTACTGCAGATGCAGGGTAATAGATAATAACCCATACTATACATCATTGGTGTAACAGAAAGCTGTTGCTACAAGAGAAGGCCAGCGTTATTCAAGAAAAAAAGTAAAATAGTTAATACGCACCTGCCTTGGTACGGAAGTACCTGGTGTGTTTGAGGCCTTGGCACCTCAAAATTTTAATTTCATATAAATACTTATTAATAAATTACATTTCGACCTTCTCCCAAATTAACTTGTCTATCACTTTGGTACTGGGAAAAATACTTTTACTCTACCCATGCAAGGAATTAAAAGAAATCACGTGTTCTATTCCTGCTTTGAAATTTATCAGAAAAAAGTCTGGTTTTTTCTTACAGATTTCAACCTCGCTCATACCTAGAGAGATGTGGATATTGAAACTAAACTAATAAACAGAAAATACGGAGGAGATGCTTGAGTAGTTGAATTCATTATCATTACACAAAAAACAATTATATACAGTGATTTTGTCATTCTGTTTCTTTTCTCTCTTACTAAAGAAAGAGAGAACTTCAAGAAATAGAGATCTTTACAAGTTGAGAAGACGCCTATTCTACAAAATGTCTCCTCTAATCTATGTCAGTCTCCTAAAGTGTGAGATTTATTGTCAATTCAAGCAAGAAGTTATATGTTGGAAGACATCTTCACTACAGGGAATTGTGAGGCCACCCATGGGATGATCATATCCAAACTCTTCCTCAGCTTGACTCAACAATACCTGGAATGAAGGTTGATTCAAGTATGATACAGGAATCACAAACCGCTTCATTTTCTCTCCGACATAGACTGCAAGATAGCCCTTTGGCACATCCACTGCCTTTGAAGATGCTTGATTTGCTGCAATTAATGACTTTCTAACACCAGGTAAACGAAAACCCATTGTTCTATTGATTTGTGAAGAGAATAGTTTAAGAAAAGTCTTGAGAATTTCGAATTGTAAGTTTTGAATGCTTTAGGATGTGAACAATTTGTGTTGGTCCTAAACGCTTGCAACCATGAATATATATAGATGAATGGATATGCAAGAAACCATTAATTGATTACTTGAATTATTGGTGAAGGAGGAATATGAGATAGGAGTCATAGGACCAATTGAGAGACATGGCTTGTGGTGTTGTCTTAGAAGACTTTCTTGAGAATGAACGTAACATGTTATTGTAGATAATAGAAGTCCCACCTTCTGGATCCATGATAAACAAAGCCTAATTGGATGTTGTTGGCACTTATTAAGGATGGTGGGGGCCGGAAACATCATTTATGAAAATGTCATACATTGTTGCTTAAACTTCGACGTTCATAAACTTGTGGTACATAATGCGTCATGAGCATGCCTGTTGAATCTCTTCTTTTTTCTACTGTTTCAGAGCTATAAAGTCCTTTAGGACAGCTCCGTATGCTATCGTCTCCCAGTTGGTCACATGACTTCTATCATGGCCCTCCTCTGATCATTAAGGTAGGAAATGGTTTCTTGCATATCCTTTTGTCGACATATATTCATGGCAGCAAGCATTTGGGACCAACACAAATCGTTGACATCCTGAAACTTGCATCCTATTTACATTTCCTGTTTTAGAAAATTCACTTCTCAAGTCTCAACACATATAAGAATGGGTTTTCATTTACGTGGTATCAAAAGGCATCATTTGTAGCAAACTAAGCATCTTAAAAAGTGGTGGATGCACCAAAGGGTTATCTTGGCCTCTATGTTGGAAGGAAAATGAAGTAGCTTTTTATCCCCATATCATTCTTGAAGCAAACTTCCTTCCAAGTCATACTGGACCCAAATGAGGAAGAATTTGGGTATAAACATCCAATGGGATTGTTACATTTCCTTGAGGAGAACATGTGTTCTTGGATACCTCTTTTTGCTTCAATTTGGGCTATAAACCTACAACAAAAATCTGGAGTAGACTAAAATTACTTGACACATTTTGTTCGCGTAATGACACATTTTAGGGTGGACTGGGGTACAAGAAAAGAGAAAGAAAAGTTGAAGTTGATGCATGTTGAGTATTTTCCATTTTATTACTTTATTGCCTTGGAATTATTTCTCTTTTTCTCCAAGTGTAAAAATGTTAATACGATGAGATATTTACGGTCATTACCTTTTTTCACTCATTCCACAACTCACTTATATCAATATATGAAAAATAAAAAGGCTGATTTTAATAAGCTAAATGTTTACCTTGGAATCTTTAGGATAAAATGAAAATTTGTGCTTCTAGGAGCCAAATTATATATGCTACAATACATAATTTCATAATATCTACATATTTTGCATGATCTAAAGAAGTTTTGGTCTAAAAAATTTGAAATGAAAGAAATGAATGTAACATCCTATGTGATAGGAATAGAAATATTTCATGATAGAATGAATGTCTCATAAAGGATATGTTAATAAGGTATTAACAGACTCAAAATGGAAAAGTGCTCTACAAGAACTGTTTTAATTCAGAAAGGGGACAACTTTGGGTAAATAGATAAATATCCAAACATGTACTCGGCCAAATATTACTGATGTTGTTAAAATGTTGGAACGATTTCAAAATAATCCAAGCATATATCATTGGAAAGTTGCAAAGAAGATTTTTGGGCCATTTCAAGGCACAAAGAACTAAATGTTCATGTACATAAGTTCAAATCACCTTAAAGTGGTTGGTTAACAACTTAAATCATATAGAAATGAATTCCTTGTTCTCCTATAAGATTCAAACAACAGCTACATTATTTGTATTGGAAATATATAAGACTTACATGCTCCTAAACTGGCACCTCATATTGTTAGAAATTCAAATTATCTGATAGTTTGATCAGCAGTTGATATTACTTTGCAAACTGTTTTTAATCAGCTTGAATTCTCTCCTCCTTCATCTTATTTTGACCTTGAAGGACGTACAAAAATGAATATATGGATTAAGATACTCTGTTTTCCTTCTAAAAGGAAAAGAATTATCTTCAAATAAGTTTTGGAGAATATTCAGGCAGTGAAGAACAATCACTAACACATCTTTTATTGAGACCTAAAGCCAACTAATTTTCTCAATTGCTTATGTGAAGATGGTGCTGCTGCTTGAAACACAGAAATGAATAATGGTTTGTCATGAGTAAGTCTGGCCTCTGTCATATGAGTGAATTAGTTGCATCGTGCTGGCACCAAGAACCCAATGACAACAAGTGGAAGTGGCTGTGGCTAAATAGACAGGAATTACAGTAATGAGACCTGGCACATCAGTAAGTCAAGGAATAAAGTTTGCTTCAAGTAAGATGTGGGCATCACAAATTGCTTCATTTTCTTTCCAATATAGACTGCAAGGTAGTTCTATGGCACATCCACAACTTTTGAAGATGATCGGTTTGCTACAAATGATGCCTTTTTTGTATTTGTTGAGACTTGAGAAGAAAACGTTTGTTCTAAAAATCGACATTTAAATAAGATGAAAGTTTTTGAACTTGGAATGCTTCAGGATGTGGATGATTTTTGCAGGTCCCAATTCCCAAGTGCTTGCGGCCCTGAACATATATAGATGAAAGGGTATGCGAGAATTTGGCTACCTAAATGATTTGTGGGAGGCTACGGTAGGAGTCATGGGACCAACTGGGAGACAAAGGCATATGGCACTGTCCTATGGGACTCCATAGCTCTGAAACAGAGGAGATAAGAAGATAACCAAAATTGAATGCTTGATCACATTATGAAGCACTATGAACCACATTTTTATGTAGGTCAATTTCTAAACAACACTGTATAACATTTGCATAAAAGCTGTTTCCGGCCCCCACTACCCTGAATAAGTGTCAGCAAGATCCAATTAGACTATCATTTTCATAGATCCAGAAGGAGGGACCTGTAATATCTACTACATGTTACGTAGTTGCTTAAGAAAGTCCTCTAAGACAACACCACATGCCATGTCTCAATTTGGTCCCACGACTCTATCTCATATCCCTACTACACCAATATTTCAAGCAGACAATTAATGGCTTCTTGTATATCCTTTTATCTATATATATTAATGGATGCAAGCATTTACGACCGACACAGATCATTCACATCCTAAAGCATTCAAAACTCAATCTTATTTCAAGATTTCTCTCAAACCACACTCTTCTCTAATCACTAAAGCAATGGGTTTTCACTTACATGGTATCAGAAAGGCATTGTTTGCAACAAATCAAGCATCTTCAAAAGTGGTAGATGCACCAAAGGGCTATCTTGCAGTCTATGTTGGACAGAAAATGAAGCGGTTTGTGATCCCTATATCATACTTGAACCAATCATCATTCCAGGACTTATTGAGTCAAGCTGAGGAAGAGTTTGGATATGATCATCCTATGGGTGGCCTCACAATTCCTTGTAGTGAAGATGTATTCCAACATATAATTTCTTGCTTTAATTGACAATAAATCTCACCATTTTGTAGACTGACGTAGATTAGTAGAAAAATTTTGTACAATAGGAATCTTCTCAACTTCTAAAGATCCCCCTTTACTTGAGAAAGGGGGAAAAGAAACAGAATGACCAAATCACTGTAAATCATTCTTTTGTGTAATTACAATGAATTCAACTACTGAAGCAGCAACTCTGTATTTTCTTTTTATTAGTTTCAATGTTTACTTCTCTCTGTATGCCCAAGGTTTTCTGTTAAAAACCAGAGTTGTGAAAAATTTTAAAGCAGGACCAACTACTTGATTCCTATCATGGGTATAGCAAAATTATATTCCCTAGGACCAAAGGCAAAGATAAATTTATTTTGGGACAAACAAAATATATTTAATAAATAAATATATACATTAAATTCAAACTTTTGGGTGAAAGGTGCAAAATAAAATTGAACTTAGCATCAACGTTTATTTTCTTCCTTGAATAAACCTAGCCTACTCATGTAACAAAAGCATTATTTTATACCATTCATGAATGATATGGCCCGTTATCTATAACCCTGTATCTAGAGAACTCCAAGTACCAATGTTTTTCTATTACTTCTTCCTTTTAGACAAAATGAAACTACGACCTTACAATGCAAGAAGCATCGATTACATGTGAAAAAACCAGACAAAAATGTGTCCTTAAACCAAAACAATAGAGCTACCCTTGTAACCATTTTGACTGACTAATATCTATCTCATAAATTATCACCCCAAATATTTATACAGCTTGACTTGGAACTCAGATATCCAAATTCTCAATTTAAAGTTAACAAACAGAAAATAAATTGGAACGGGAGAAATAATTGGAAATGGACAATAGAACAACTATTGACTATTTATTGAAACTTTGTGGATCAGAGTTATTATTTTCTATACACGAAATTTTGCGAAATCTTCTTCCATTGTTGAAGTGAATTTTGGGACAATACCATAGTAGTAATCAATCCATGCTTTTCTGCCCAAGAAACAACTAGTAATCCACGTGAGATAATGCTGCTTGTTTAGGAAAATGGAAGAATTGATGACTCTTAGAAAGAGATAATGATTTTGTAGTGTTGATAAAAACGGAGGCAGTACTAAATTAACCGAACATATATAATTACTATGTGTTTCTAAAAGAAAGAACTAAAAGAGCCACAAATTATAGAAATTCTAGCAAAAAGTGACTAAATCTGTTTTACGACTAATATCTTGTGGTTTGAAATACATTAGGGCAGAAGTAACAACCAATATCATGGTTGATCAACATCTCCAAACAATTACTTCTCTTAATACCTAATATAAGTTGATCGCCAGATATATATCAACTAAAATTCGATAATGACGCTTTTGTATATAATAAAAAATTTTGAAAATTGTGGAAAGCAAAATGTGTATAAACAATGTCTTGTGTTGCATCCTCATTCAGGCAACAGGTTTCAACTTTCAAAGGAATTATATAAGAAAACAAAATAGAAAATCCTTATAATAAAAGAAAATTCCTTCTGTACAAATTTGCCTTGTCTAATCTATATCTTAGTCTCTGTTATCATGATTTACAGCTCATTCAACTGAGAGATGACAATTAGGAACTCATCCTCCATGCATGGTATTGTTAGACCACCAGTTGGATGATCATATCCAAATTCTTCTTCTGCTTGACTAAGTAATTCTTGAAATGAAGGTTGGTTCAAGTATGATACTGGAATCTTGAACCGTCTCATCTTATCTCCAACATAGACTGCAAGATAGCCTTTTGGTACTTCTAGCCTCTTGGAGGCTGCTTGGGTTATAGAAAAGGAAGCTCGCCTAATAATACTTGGTATGCAGAAACCCATTGTTTTCTGTTGTTCTGAACAACAAACAATATACTGATGACAAAGGACTTCTATATAAAAGAAATATTTGAATTCTGATACGTCACGAATGCAATGACTTGTGTTGCTTGAGAACCCAAAAAACAGTGTATATATAGGTTCTAAGGACCTCTGCAATCCAATTCTACAATGGACCGTGATGGGGTCTATTGAGGTATGAAGTATAAAAGATCACATGATATTGTCGCATAGGTCTTTTCAAGGAATAGGAAGTTCAATGGGAGTGCATATCTCGCCTTCCAAAATAACTATTACCCACCTTATAACCTAATGTTTGTTCATGCATTGTGATATAGCTAATCCAGTGGTGGATATGCTTTAGACATCTCATATGCATTTTCATATAATACATATGTCTATCATATACTAAATAATATCAGAGTGACATGTAGCAACCAGTAAACCTTAAGCAGACCAGAATGACAGCTTTGAATACGTGTTTGGAGGTTAGAAGAGAACCATTATTTAACACATGATCAGGAGGCACTATGAACCACATTTTTTATGTATGGCAAATTCTTATCTACTATAACATGTTACGTTGATTCTTCAGAAACTCTTCTAGACAACACCATATGCCCTTGTCTATCTGTTGGTCCCGTTACTCTTATCTAATAGCCCTCCTTTCCAATAATTCATGCATCCAATGGTATCTTACATATTCTTTTCCCTATATATATATATTCATGGCTGCAAGAATTTAGGACCAACACAAATCATTCACATCCTAAATCTTTCACAATTCAAAATTCTCAAGACTTAAACCATTCTCTTCTCGAATCAATACAACAATGGGTTTTCGTTTACCTAGTATGAGAAAGACATTATTTGCAGCAAATCAAGCATCTTCAAAAGTGGTGGATGTGCCAAGGGGCTATCTTGCAGTCTATGTCGGAAAGAAAATGAAGCGGTTTGTGATCCCTATAGCATACTTGAACCACCCTTCATTCCAGGACTTGCTGAGTCAAGCTGAGGAAGAATTTGGATATGATCATCCCATGGGTGGCCTCACAATTCCTTGCAGCGAAGATGTCTTCCAACTTATAGCTTCTTGCTTGAACTGACAATAAATCTCACACTTTAGGAGACTAACATAGAGTAGTGGAGACATTTTGTACAATAGGCGTCTTCTCAACCTGTAAAGATCTCCCTTTCTCGAGAAAGGGGCAAAAAACCATTAGAGTGAAAATTTATATTTCATAGAGCATGTCTGTACGCGGTTAAACAACAATATGCCAATACTATATATACACATATATGCCTCTGTATCATTGTAGTGAGAAACAATTATTTTATGGAGAATTCAATTCTCTCTCAATCTCTGCATTACAACTTTTCTCTTCTTTATGTTATAGTTCTGATACCTATAGCTTGTATAACTCATAAGTCAAAAGTCATAACCATGACTCATTTTTCATTGAATAGTAATTGATTGATAACAAGTTCAATGTACAGCATTGTGTTCACACAGGGGATAAAGTGATGTGCATGATCTATAGCAGGAATGAATGCTTAAAAAGATACATAGAATTGTAAATAGTATAATGGTGTCCAAATTTCATGATTATGCAGTAGGGTAAGATGCTTGCATAGCTATGCAACAGAGTCCTTTCTCTGAATCCACACCCCTTTGCATCCTAATGTAGCCTTCTTCACCCCACTCAATTCCCCTCGAGTTCTTAACCAACCAAATAACCAATACTCAGCTCCATCATCACTAACATATCTCACAGCAGTGACACTGTGATCTAACTCGGTTCCACATGAACCAGTGAAGCCCACCACTCTTGTAACATTTTCGGAGCCACTGGCATCAATGGCTACAGAAACTGGTTGATCGGGCATAGCCTTTTGCTGTGCCTTCTAATTGTTGGCAGGGACATTCTCACACCCAGTAATAGGAGCAGCATGGTTGGCTGCTTCATTTATATTGCACTTTCCATCAACACCCTTATAGGGGTAATTGGCTTCAGTTTTTGAGTCCATGGTTTTGGATACGAAAGCGCCATCCATAAGACTACCTTCACAACCTTGGCCCACCCTCTGTGTCACAATCAACAATTTCTTGTTCTGATAAAAAGATCAATTTTCTTGTACTGAGCTTATGAATTCCTTCCGCAACACCAGAAAATGCCCAGCAACATCCTGCTAGGTAAATTAATACTTAGATAATAATCATTCAATGTAATTGGCCTTGGCAATGCCAATGAATAATCAAGTACTTACAACATTGGCCTTGGTGCTTGACAGGTGTAACTGTTCCTTTTTGCCTCCAATCCACTGTGGATGGCACAGCGTGCAGTAACATTTTCATACTTAAAAGTGGTTGCCTAGTGATTGAGGAACACAAATGCCCCTTCAATCTATTTCCTGGTGCAATGAACTCCACGTTGATGAGGTCTGCAAATTGATTAATGCCTAGCTTGTAAGGTTTATTGGAAGCACTGTTGAAGGCTTCAATTTAATCGACATTTTCCTTGAATATCCTGAATCCCTTTTCCCTTTCCCGGGGTCCTATTACACTTTGCTATAACACGAGCCATCCATTGATCATGTCTCTCATACATGTTTAAAATAGATTTTAAATGCACGTGATGCATTGATTTATTTTAATTATATACTTATTATATTTTTATTTAATATTTTTTAATATATATATATATATATATAGATAAAATTATCAATTTTTAAAATATTTAATAACATATTAAATATAATTATATTAAAATTACATAAATCAATTAATTATATTTTTAATTAAGCAAATATTGTCTCCAAAAATATTAAGCCTATCAAAATTTATTATGATTTGTTTCAAATAACAATAGTGATATAATATCTGTATGAAATATAAATTTAAAAATATACAAGTAAAAAAAAAAACACAAAAAAAAGAAGGTTAAATTATGTTTTTGAAACTTTTTCGCATAACATAAAATTATCTCAACAATTCACAATTTCAATCTCGATTTGGTAACCTTGATTTTATGCAAGTTAGGGTGTCCCAAAATCCTCCTCCCAACACCAATTAAGAGGTGAGAACCAAATGCCCCATTTTGGGAAATGGTTCATTGAGTCCAAAAACATGTTTTGGTATGAATTTACATTAATAATTTGATGATTCTAATTTATGACTGCAAATAATAGGTATAGAAATATAAAACACTTATCCTGCATATCTGATACTAATTACGTTCCCATCATAATCCCCACTACTATCCCAAACCTTAGCACTCCAAGACTCTTATATTAGAAAGTATATTTTGGTATGAAAATTTGATTTTCAATGTTAACTCAAACAAAACACGTAACTCAATAACTCATGTTATGGAAAGGACTTTGTACATAATAACATGTTCTTGCACATGGCAATGACTAGGAAGGTCAATTGCTGTGGAGGATCAATCACAAATCATTCCAAAAAACACTGAACTATATACTCCGGGTTACTGCTGCAAAACATATTTTAGGTTTTGGTTCTGTTGCATAAGATGAGTACAACAAAATATGTATCACTCACTCAAGAATTGTTTCAAAAACATTTTATTCAGAGAAAAGGAAAAAATCACCCACTAAGACATCGAACCTAATGGTTGTTGACTTGCTGCATAATAAAAAATCAAAACAGGTGTCACAAATAGCTGCAAGACTTTCCTCAAACACTAGTATTTACCAAAAAATTTAGACATCTTGCACAGCCAATCAAATAAAGAATATTGATTAGGATTCAGAGCAGGACTTGACTGAAATATTTTTACCATTCATTTCCCAGAAATTCCTATTTGACACTTATTTACCCAAAAAGAAAACAACGACAACTTATCAAGAAACAATGTACGAACTATCGAAGGGTCCTAAATTATGACTATACACAAGACCATCAAAACAAAACTTTGAAGACTTAAAAGTAAATGAAAGAATGGTTAGAAGCCTTCAAATCTTATAAAAGCTAAAAAAGAAAAAAAATAACTACACACCAGAACTTGATCTACTAGTGATGTCTGTCCTGATAATTAATAGGGAGGAAGAGGGTAGAGAGAAATATGCTAATTTGAAACTTTTATGTCTTTTTTTTGTTTCTCTACACCTTTTTACAATGAAAGAACAACTTATTTATAGGCATCTACAAAACTCTTGACTCTTGACTCTTGACTCTTGACTCTTGGCCTTTCATCTTTAGAACTCTTGACTCTTGACTCTTGGCCT
>JAMLFT010001012.1:0-34335 GCA_026544285.1 Pachyrhizus erosus | reverse complement strand
AATTTCCCAAATTTAAATAAGTTTTAACTGTATTAGTAAAAAAATGAATTCTCACCTTATATTTTAAATTTAAATGTGAAAATTAAATACTCTTTGTTTGTCAAAAAATTTAAAAAAGACTTATTTTTTTAGTTTCTTTCATGTGATTAATAGATAATTTTTTTACCACAATATTTTTATACTTTAATTTAATCTAATTACCTTTTGGTTATTGCAATAAAGTCATTCGTTTTATTTAATTATTAAAATTAGATTTTTCATCAGTTTTTATTTTACTAAAACTCTTAAGTTCTCGTTTTTTTCTCTGAAATATTTTTAATTAAATTTGTTAAATCATTATACATTCATGTTTGCTTAAACCTGATAAGTAAAAACGTTATAAATTATATACAAATATAAATATACTCACAAAGATATTTAAAAAAAAAAATTTATGTAAATGAAAGTAATATAACACATTTATAAATATAAAATTATTTTAATATAGATCAGTGCTTATATTTTTAAATATTTATACACATATACAAACATATTTTTTATAAAATTGAAAAATGGTTTAAAATATAGTAATATAAAAAATTTATATTATAAATTAACGCCTATACAGGCTTTCTTATTACACTACAGTTTTTTTATCATTAAAACACACATATATAAATTGATTATAATTAGTTTAATAAATACAAATTAAAATATATACTTGTTATGACTACTTTAATAATTATATATTTTTATAAATTAAAATTAAAATAAAAAATTGACTGCATATAAAAAAAATGCGATATTGTTAATATTTATTTGTGATAAAATCTTCTTTTATATTAATATAGTTGAATGATTAGTAGTATAAACAGTTAATTATGCCACCTAAATATTTTCTTGTGCAATGCATTTCGAAAATGAAATATTATTGAATGGAGGACATTTTCATACCCCAAAAGAAATAAATTAAATCATTGATAATGATTATCCTTAAACACATACTTAATTTGTTAATTTGCAGTAAACCCATATTTTTTTACTTGTTAACTTAGTTGATATTTGTATATCTTATTTATTATTGTTGAGATGACTTTGTTATTTTTTATTATTTTTATATTTTTAATGTGTTTATTTTTATTGGAAAATTTTGTATGTATATATATATATTTATTTATTTATTTATTTAATAGGAATAATGTTTATTATTTTGATGCGTCAATATTTTTTAATATTATATTAACTCATTTTATACATCTTTAATTAGTAATAATTTTTAAAAACTAAATAAAATAGTTTTAATTTTTAAAATTTTAAAATTAAAAATGAAAACACAATCCAAAGAGGACTAAGATAATGACAAGTTACTTTTTTCTAAAGATTAAATTTTGAATTTATTTAAAATCAATTATTATATGAAATAATTTTAAAGGCATATAAATATATTTTTTAAGATAATTATCTAATGATTTTTGTAAGTTGAAATAATTAAAACTCAAATTATATTTACACAATTAGTTTGTATAATTTTTTTTATATAAGATAAAATGATGATTTTATGAAAAGAGACAGGAAAACTAAAAACAAAATAGCATTATGAAAACTTGTACAAAAAAAACTGTAATAGAATATAGTATTTTATACATAAAATCACTAATTTATCATCAAGTCGTTGTAGTATAGTGGTAAGTATTCCCGCCTGTCACGCGGGTGACCCGGGTTCGATCCCCGGCAACGGCGTTTTGATTTTGTTTTTTCTAATTTATTTATTTTTATTTTGGATAGCGTGTTCTGTAATTAACGTAACTAACTATCTATAAATTAATATATCATATACTCTATTTATTTAGTTTACTGTTACTAACTATAACTAATACTGAAAAAACAGTGTGTGTTTGCGTGCTTAGAGGGAGAGGGAAGCTGAAGAGAATATTTTCGTTTTTCAATCTATCATCGATCTCATTCTTCAATGGCCACTCTTTCCGCATGCACTTCTCCTCCATGGCCAAACCCTAACCCAACCACCACATCCAATTCAAATCCAAACCCTAATTTCCTCCCCGACCAATCCCAAACCCTCGACTTCGACTCCGTTATGCCTCCGCAACCCGAATCCCCACCTTCCCACCACTCTCCCCCCGCCGTTACGTCGCCGCCGCCGTCCCTCCTTCATCTCTCCTTCAACCAGGACCAGGCCTGCTTCGCCGCCGCCGCCGACAACGGCTTCCGCATCTACAACTGCGACCCCTTCCGCGAGCTCTTCCGCCGCGAGTTCGACGGCGGCGGAATCGGCCACGTCGAGATGCTCTTCCGCTGCAACATCCTCGCCCTCGTCGGCGGCGGACTCCACCCTCAGTACCCGCCCAACAAGGTCATGATCTGGGACGACCACCAGGGCCGCTGCATCGGCGAGCTCCCCTTCCGCGCCGCCGTCCGCGGCGTCCGCCTCCGCCGCGACAGAATAATCGTCGTCGTGGAACAGAAAATATTCGTTTACAACTTCGTGGACCTCAAGCTCGTCCACCAGATTGAAACCGTTCCCAACCCTAAGGGACTCTGCGCGGTTTCGCAATTGTCGGATTCTCTCGTTCTCGCGTGCCCCGGCCTGCACAAGGGTCAGATTCGCGTGGAGCACTACGCGCAGAAAAGGACAAAGTTTATCTCTGCGCATGATTCAAGAATCGCTTCCTTCGCTCTCACGCTTGATGGGCAGTTAATCGCCACCGCCAGCACCAAGGGTACGCTGATTCGAATTTTCGATACGGATCACGGCACGCTTCTGCAGGAAGTATGTGTTGTTTCGAGTTTTTCTCTTTTCTTAATTGTATTTTAACGTTGTTTCGTGGTCGGTTTGGGAATTGGGATACTGTCTGTGATTCCTAAAATCTTGCATGGATTGCTAAAGCTATAAGTAGGGTTAGGTAGTGAGTGTCTATATTAGTTTATTTTCTCTGCTCTGAAGATTTAGTTTACTGTACGGTAATTTCAAGCATTTTGGTTCGCTGGTATGAATTTATTCGGAATCATGTTTAGGTGAGAAGGGGTGCGAATGCTGCTGAGATATATAGTTTGGCATTCTCTTCTACTGCTCAGTGGCTTGCAGTCTCAAGTGACAAGGGTACTGTCCATGTATTCAGCCTTAAGGTTAATTCTAATTCTAGCATCCCGGAGCATGAAAAGTCACAAAGTTCATCCAACTCGGATGCTGCCATTACCCCATCTAACTCGTCTCGCTCCTTCATTAAATTTAAAGGTATTTTTTTGGTTAGAGTAGTTTTTTTTTTTTTTTTTTCTAGCTTACATGCAGTGGTGAAATTGTTAAATTCCATCTAAAATATTTTCTACCTTTTTATGGGCTATTCTAATGGTCGTGCTGGTGTTGAAGGTTGAATTCTAACATTATTAATAGACGTGTTCTTTAAATAAGAAGATATTAATGGATGATAGAACATCATGATTGGTGTGAGACTTCAGATTTTGAAGAGATTTGGTTATATGTTTGCTTGTGCTGTATGCAAAGTGCTGTGAGTGAAATTGATTTCATTTATGTAATGTTTGGAAATGCCTATTTTAAGTCAAATTTACAAAAAGGGTATTAGAAATAAATTAATTCAAAATTTCAAATGAACATTTGTAATAAATGGTGAATGGATAAATTTCTATTGACATGGCATCGATAAGGACATTTATTTCATTTAATGTTCAATATCAGATTTTGCTAATAGAAGCAAATAGTTGGTCCTTAACTATTTTAGGAGTATATCTTTGATTTTTGGGAACATTGAAAAATTGGATTCTGTGTAGGGATGACAATAAAAATCGAACATGTGGGTACTCATCCACCACTTGGAAAAATGGGGTTGGAAACTCTCCGGCTCCGTACCCGTCCCATTACATATATTTTTAATTATTAATTAAATTAATATTTATTTTATATATAATTCTACTATTATATATTATCTATAATATAATTATTACTTACTATTATATACTATATACAATATAATTATTAATTATGTAATTGTATTTATACTTTTTTATAATTATTAAAAATATAAATTAATTATTTTAATAATTAAATAATAAAATATTAATTAATTTGGCTTTAATTTTTTCATCTGTCTTTTATAAACTCGAATCCGAATCCATCTCACTTTTGGTTTAACTGGAGACGGGAGAGCTAAACTCGTTCCAGTCCATCCCGTTGGCATCTCTAATTCTGCACAAAAACAGTTTTTAAAACTTATGCAGACAAGATTCAACCTTTTTCTTTCATAGTAGAATTTTGGCTTCAAAGGCCCCTGACGCATAACGGTATGCTTGCGGGGAGATTTGTTTACTACCATCGTCAATTGAATATTTTAAATCACATTCACACTTCATTACTTAGCTTTCAAAGACAAATAGACAATACAATATTCTCCCTGAAGATCTGTTTCATCCTATTTTCAGTGTTAAGCATCGTAACAGATGAGCTGTCTTTTTGGGGGCCAACAAAGTCTTGTTTGAATGATGTCAAAACTACTACCTTTTTGGTGTGTTGTGCTGTGGTCTGTGTAACTCAAGATTATTTTCATTGTAAATTGATACTATTAGTTTCAACAGCTGCTCTTAATTCTGATAGTATCAATTAACATAGTCTGGATTTTGTCTATGAATGCTTTATGATCTCTGAAATTAACATAGACTGGATTTTGTCTATGAAATGCTTTATAATCTCTGACTTTTAATATATTTAATTATTTTTTCATTTCAAAAAATCCTTGTCAGCTAGAAAGCGTATGGCGATCAATTTTATTCTCGCTTGTTGATTTTTTGTACTTTGCACTTGCAGGAGTGTTGCCCAAGTATTTTAATTCAGAGTGGTCAGTTGCTCAGTTTCACTTACAAGAGGGCTCTCATTACACAGTGGCATTTGGAGTCCAAAAGAACACGGTCATAATTCTTGGCATGGATGGAAGGTATGGTTTGTGAAAATGACAAAATGCCGTTTTATTTAAGCTGTTATTGATAGCTATTCTATTGTAATTCTATTGGTATCGCTCTGCACTCTGAAGTATCACCCGATGTTTTGAAGAATAACCTTATTTTGAACTTGAGAATTCTAATTTTGTCACTCTCATCTAATACCTTCTATTTGTAAAGATAAGATGAAAGCTAATGGCGTCCAAATTAAACTCAATGATTCATTTGAGAAGATAGCTGAAAGCACTTGGTCTTCCGCATATAATTTTGTTCGTATGTGTTGCATTGGTCTCATGGCTCTTTTGACAAATCTCTTACTATAAATCTGTGCACTTTACTTTTTTGGTATGCTTTTTGTATCCCAAAAGACCATATTATATACCTATGCACTTTATCTTTTTGGTATGCTTCATATTTAAAATGTTTGTTTGTTGGACCTTTTCGTATCCCAAAAGAAGGTGGACCATGTGTTATGTGATGTTAATGAATTGCAGTTGATTTGGTTTGTGCAGCTTCTATCGATGCCAATTTGATCCAGTACATGGAGGGGAGATGACTCAGCTGGAATATCGTAACTTTTTAAAGCCAGAACCAGAAACATCCTTGTGAGACGCCTAGAGAATAAATCCTGTAGCTCTTGGCGTTTCAGCTTAGTTAGGGTTATCTTACAGCAATATGCACCGTGAAATAGTAAATAGACGTATACTGAAGTAACACTGACCTCATTACTACTAACATAGGGTCGACCTCGTTGCTTCCATTGTAATATTTGTAATTATATAGTTTTCTAATTTTTTTATTAACAAATATTGAGAGCTATGGTAAAACGTGCAATCTCTTAATCTGGGTGTGTGTATTAATATTTATCGTATGTGGCATATTATTAATCATGAAAATTTATTTTCCAGCGATAAAACATGAAACTAATGAAACTTGAATTTATATAGGGACATTTGGCGCCTTGACATGAGATGGGATCTTACGAGTTGGTCATTTCCCCCCTATTTATCATAACGAGTCGCGATGCAACAAAGCTATTTTAGGATTTAATTGTATATTTTATTATCTGATTATTTTTATTTCGTGAATTTTATCATTTCAGTTTTTTAGCAAATTTTATCACTCAAAATTTTAATTTCTGTACAGTGTATAATTCAACTTTCATTGTATAATTAATTTTTGGTAACAAGAAAATGATGTTGTTTTATTTTTTTAATTTTATTTTAATGACAAGTCAGTATTTGTAAAAATTGAAAATTTGAATAATAAAGTTTATGAAAAAAAATTAAGTAGTATAATTGGCAAAATAAAAAAATCTTGTAGCAAACAGATTTGAATCACCGTCCCATGTTAGTGGATGGAACTGGAGCTATGGATAGCTGATATGACAGCTAGTTAGGCTTGGTCTAACGCGTCGCCATGCACATAACGATAAACTAAGGGCGAACCGGTTTCAGGTTTTGTTGGATGTTCTCTGAAAGAACAAAGATAGCACATAGCAGCAATAAGTTCACCTTATTTTGTTTCTCTGTCTGCCATGTTCATTTGTCAAGTGCTCTCGCAATAGAACCGATCGTTTGTCCAATTTTTGAAAAAAAAATACTATGCAGTGAATGAAATGAAGCAAGTTAACAGCAAAATTTGATACAGTTGGTAGAAAGCTGTCTTACAAGTAAATTGACAAAAACTCAATTTTTAGTCATGTGTATAAAAAGATACATTGGAAGAAGTAAAACCATTTCAGTTAGTATAATAAGCATTTTTTCATCTAGTAGAAAATAAATGCATCGAGTGATGATCTATTCTATTACCTTAGAAGGCAGCTAATTCACAGCCATCTTGCTTTCATTTTAAGCGGGATCTGTACTCAACGATTTCATTTCACCCGAAAAAGAAATGGTAAGAAAGTAGTACTAAGCCAAAAGTTCACTGACATGCCTCTGGTGCTCTACCTCCACAGAACTAGACCCCAAGTCCTTTGTCAGTTGTCTATCCTTCATCACCCCCCTCACTTTCTCAACATCCCCCCATCTTCCCATCGCTGCATACAGATTCGACAGATGAACATAATAGGCGGTGTTCTCCGGCTCCAATTCAATGAGCTTTCCAGCCGCCAGCAGGCCCAACTTCAAGTCTCCCTGAGATTTGGAACCAATCAACAACGATCCCCACATAGCTTTGGTTGGTCCAAAAGGCATACACCCCATGAACTCAACAGCCTCTTTCAAACGCCCAGAACGCGCCAACACGTCAACCATACAAGCATAGTGTTTGACATTGGGACGAAACCCATACCTCCCATCAACCAACAAACCAAAAATCTCTCGACTCTTATCCACCAAACCCGAGTGACTGCACGCAGATAGAACAGCCAACAAAGTCACTTCATCCGCTCTAACACCGTCCTTCTTCATTCTGTCAAACCACCAAATCGCCTCTAGTCCACTCTTAGCCAAAGCTAACCCTTTAATAACCGTATTCCAAGTAAACACATTCTTCTCTTTTATGTTCCAGAACACACTCAAGCCCTCTTCCACTCTCCCACATTTGGCATACATGTCAATCAACGCCGTCCCCAATATCACATCCAATTCCCAAGCCTCCCTTTTTATGAAACCATGTATCCACGCCCCCATTTCAATACTACCGGAGAGAGCACAAGCATGCAACGCGTTTATCATGGTCACCTTATTAGGCACAAAACCCGCATACTGCATTTGTTCAAAGACAAACAAGGCATCATCGTATCTGCCAACGTGGTTGTAGGCCGAGATCAAGACGGTCCAGGACACAACATCCCTGTGGGGCATTTGATCGAACAGGTGGCGACACAGTGCCAGATGGCGGCAGGAGGCGTAGACGTCGAGGAGGGAACTGTGGACGTAGAGGTCTTGGAGGTGGCCGAGTTTGAGGACGTGGGTGTGGAGGCATTGTGCTTGGGTGACGTGGCGGGTGTCGGAGAGGGACTTGAAGAGGGGAGGGAAGGTGTAGTTGTTGGGGAGTACGGAGTTGCGGCGCATGTGGGAGTATATGAAGAGAGGGGTGTTTGGTGTTTTGGATTGGGAGAAGGCTCTGATGAGAGTGTTGAAGGTGTAAACGTGGGGATGGGGAAGGAGGGTGGTGAAGAGAACAAGAGCGGAGTTGAGAAGACCGTGTGATTGGCATGCGCCGATGAATTGCTCAGCGATTCTTGTGTTTGGGTAGAGGTTTTGGAGAATGAGTTGCGCTTGAATCTCTCCAACATGATTCTCACTTTGGCAAAATTTCAGAAGCACAACAATCGCACCCCGCATCCTATTATTCCTATTCCTATTCCTATTCCTATTCCTAATCCTAATCATACCTTACACTTACACTCTCCCAACCCGCTATTTCCTTATGCTTCTTCTTTTCTTTCCTCACAAATTAAATTATTTATCCACACTTCTTCTCTCTATGGAAATTACAACTTTAATTTATTATCTTGTGTCATCCTTACTCTTTTTATTAACCTAATCTTTATTAATCGCATTACATATCTTATGTGTGTTTAGTAAAATACACTATTAATCTTTGCAATGCCATGTATAAATCCCTTCCTTTAATATATGTTAAAATAAATCAATATTAGGATTTTTTATATGCAGTAAATATTAACAATTCAAATAATAATTTCAAATTTTAGACAAATAAAAAAATGTTTTATTCATTATACATGGACCAAAATAAGTCATTTCATATTTTAGGAAGACGTAGAACTAAAACATATTTATATCTAATAATAAGCAAAAAATGGTAAAAAAAAAAAATTAAAAAAGGAAAATGATAAAATAGAATGCGCATCCGGGGAATCGAACCCCGGTCAGTACCGTGGGAGGGTACTATGATACCACTACACCAGATGCGCTTGATAAAAATGTGATTGCTCAAAAGGTATATAATATTACTAAAATTAAAAATAAAACGAAGTTTGTCTTGTATTGAGACAGTGTTTGAGAGTTGAGATTGCTCGAAGGAATGAGGATCGTTGGACTGACGGGCGGAATAGCTTCTGGGAAGAGCACCGTTTCGAATCTATTCAAGTCGCATGATGTTCCCGTTGTAGATGCTGACGTTGTCGCTCGCGTAAGTTCCTACTCTCTGTTTTTAATTTGGGTAAAATAAAACTGTGATTGTTTGAATTTGCAGGAGGTCTTAAGAAAAGGGAGTGGTGGATGGAAGAAAGTTGTTGCGGCTTTTGGGGACGAAATTCTTCTCGAAAATGGACAAGTCAATAGGCCCAGGCTTGGCGAAATTGTTTTCTCCGATTCGGATAAGCGTCAATTTCTCAATCGGTATTTATAATTTTCCTTTTATTTAGTTGCATTTCAATGAATTATTCTTTTGATTTTGGGTTATTACGTTGCTTTAGATTGCTGGCTCCTTACATATCGCGTGGGATATTCTGGGAGGTTTTGAAGCTATGGATGAAGGGTTATAAGGTTATTGTTCTTGACGTGCCTTTGTTATTTGAGGCCAAGATGGACAGGTTCACGAAGCCCATTATTGTTGTATGGGTTGATCCTGAGACGCAGATTGAGCGGCTCTTGGCGAGAGACAAGTCCACTGAGGAGGATGCTCGGAACAGGATCAATGCTCAAATGTCACTGGATATTAAAAGGGGTAAAGCTGATATAGTTTTAGATAATACAGGTTCCCTGGATGACTTGAGTCAACAGTTTCAGAAAGTTGTTGTTCAAGTCACAGGGCCTTTGACATGGGTTGAGTTTTGGCGCTCCAGGCAGGGAGTTTTCACCACTCTTGCTTCTGTCACCTCGGCTGTTGTTTTGTTTGTCAAGGCATTCAACAACCATACCCATACTTCATAGCCACCTCTCTTCTACACATTTGTTAATGTATTATTTACATTCCCTCTAAAGCCCTAAACCCAGGCATGAGTTCTTTTCTGTATCTATTTTCAAATGCTGCTGTTCAAATTTTATTTATTTAAATTTCAATGTACAATTTCAAATTTTAAATAACTAAGAGAGAAGAACCCTAGTATTATATTTCTTATGTCTTGTTTTGTTTCTTCTTGTTGTTGGTTGGAAAATGACTATAGATGATTGGTCATTGAAGGCTTCTGAACATATATGTTTTAGAGTTTTAAATATATATATTTATCATGCTTGATAAGCATATGCCTCTCAATACTTTGATTACCCTAATGTGGGTTGAAATGGAGATGAAAACTTTTCTGTGTTTTGCCTATTTAAACAGGTTCTGCTTCCATTTAGTGACCTTGAGAAGGGCATTTGCAATGCATTATCATTTGTTTTCTTTGTCAATTTATTTTTGTAGGATTAGAACTTTTTCTGGCTTCAGATGTATAGACATTAACCTTGTGGAGAAAACATACATGAAAACATATATATAGGTATTAACTTTTCTGTCTTCACATATATGAATAGCAAACCTTTTGGAGGAAATAAGGTTGTTAGCTTTTGTGCTCTGATTGGTCAGACTCTGGATAAAACTCAGTCTGGGAAGTCAAAACAAGGTGAAGATAAGACAGGAATGGATGGAATTTGAAAGCATCTTCGAAGATTATAGAAACTTCATGTCATGACACTTTCATTTCGATTCTTACTAAGTATATTTCTAGAAGGTATTTGACTCAAAGTTTTAATCCTTCTTTATCCTGCACAAATATTTTTAAGGTTTGTGGTCTAGAAAGTGGAGGTTAAGTTGTACACTTAACTACTGTGAATACTTCATAACTTTGATAGGGATAACCACTTCCTTTTTCATTGATCGTTAGATTGTAGATGAGATAGGAACTATTGATAATGGTAATCATATTTCACTTTTCCAAAAGCCTGTCAAAACCATTAGCTAGCCCAATATAAAGTAGAAGATAACCTAGTGTCCATTATGATATCATGCTGTATTGATATGGATGTTTTTGTTCTTATATCGAGTACTACAGCTATATTATTTACCAAAAGACTGCGTAGCATCTAATATTCTATTTCTAATGATTACTAGTTTGAAGTGGGACTCCTACACTTAAATGATAATCCATTGTTTACTTTTACTAATTTTTGCTTCGGGCACCACTTTCTATTTTGCAATTTGCTTTCACTTTTTATCTCTAAGACAAGCATATGCATTGTTCTACGACAAGCGTGCATACATCAGGTGGCTTTTGGGTTGGGATTCCTCTTTTAATTAGAGGAATTTATGAATTGTATAATCGGTGTATGGGAGATATCTTTTTATATTTAACATTCAATCTTTTCACCGGTTGACTTTTCTTTTAATCCATAGGGGCAAGAATGACTAGGCACACCATAATTCTAAGGCATCATATGGTATTGGTTGTTCTGGTCTTGCTTTAATTTCCTGAGTGGAATTTTCCACGGAGACTGGAGATTTATGTGTAATAAGTTTATACAAATTGAGTAGATTAAATCAATAAATTAACATATTACCATTTAAATTATAATATCTTCTTAGTATAGAAATTTAGGCTATTACCTAATGAAAATTATATGTTAATTGTTTATCCATTTTTTGTACACAAGAGTTGATTGGCTCATTGGAGAGATGCATTTTCTCCTTAAGTTTTTGTTGTAGTCTGCCGGGTCATGGAGGGAGCCATATCTGGTGTGCTCCTCAGTTAGCTTTTTGGCTTGAAAGTCGGAAAATTACTCTTGCTGTGTTTGTTTGATTATTTGAACGATTCCAACTTACTTTGGTAACCTAGTACTCACGAATATGTAGTATGCTGTGGCTATAATTTGCGATTTAGAGCCTATTGCTTAGCAGAGTTTCCAAGGGCCTTTAGACTTATTAGATGCGTTATGTATTATATATGTTAAGTGTGCATTTAATTTTAATTTTATGTTATAATAGAATTTGGCAGACGTTTGATCTAATGTAAGAAAAAAGATTCTCAGATTTTCTTCCGTAACTAGTGCAATGGTTTTCGCAGTTTTTCTTTGGTAACTGTGAACCTAATTATTTGTTGGCATGCTTGAAATTGTTCTCAAAGAATCAATTCAATGGGAGTGGATTGGGGAGGTTGGCGATCATTAGCTGGTTAAAATGACTCAATAGTTTGTAATTCACCTGAGAAGCTGCCGATGATCGAGGTTTCATGTTGAAAACAGTTCTTCCAGGAATTTGGAATTTTGGATCAGTGCTGTTTCCATAAATCACGATGGTGGGAGTCACGGCAATCACAATCACCTGTTGCATAGCAAATTCTTTTGGTCTTTGACAGCAAAGTTTGTGTGGGGGTCACCGTCCTTTATTTAGATTAAAAGTGAACTAGGAAAAAAAGGAGGGGGAAAATATATAAAGAATTAGGATAGAAAACATGCGTATTTAACTTAAACCCTAAAAATTTAATTAGTGAAACTTTTTTATATTATAAACAAATTTAATTTTTAGAAAAAGTAAAACAAAGAAATAAAATTAAACAACAAACATTTCCCCTCCATTCACCTTAAGTTTTAAGACGGAAGTTTTGTGTAACTTAGGAAAAAAGATTATTTTTAAAATTTTTTAAACAAATAGTGAAAAAATGATATTTAATCGTCTCTCATTTATCTTCATTTTCTTACCCTTTGTATGTACTCAAACAAGCATAATAAAGCTAATGCAACAAGCCACAACAGGGAACTTGTTGCATATTGCCCTTAAAATTCTATATAGATAGATTTGAGTTAAATTTAGGAAGGAAACCTACCAGTGTAATTCGTATAAGTAATTATTATACATGTATTCTATGGCACGTATAAACCAAAGTGTTGGAAGCATTGATAAATGAACCCTGAAAATCTGAATGGGGTGGGAGAAATTATTGGATGCTGGTGGGTTAATATGATCTGTATTTAAAAATTTTATTCGGGACAGCGCAAGGGCAAGGCTGCCCCTTCAGTCTTGTTCAGATGCTTATCAGTCATCAATCTAACGAGCTAACCACTCACCAGGCAAGTACCACTGTAAACTTTAAAGCAAGAAAGAATGGGCATGTTATAAAGAAGACGTACACTTTGGTGATTGGCTTCTTCAATAGTCCATGCCTTTGATCATTGTTGCATGTAATTATTATAAAGTTTAAACCTCAAAAGATCTACTATAGTTATCATATCATAATTGAAGTTGATAAAACTATTTATATATTAAGTTGATAAAAAAAAAAAAAAAAAGATAACTCACGGTTAGCTTAGCTATATGAACCTTCTAGCATCGAGACAATGCATCCATGGGTGGTGGACCCGTTATCGTGTGGGCTGTAGTCCCAGGGAGTTCTGCTTTGGGGGTCAGAAAATGAGTGGTACTAAAAGTGATGAAGGCCTTAAAACCGTCTGATATGACAGATAAGATGTCACAAAAGTTGATGCAAAGGACCACCTACACCCAGGAAGCATCTGTTTTTCACACTCTACGGAACTAAAAACGTAAAAACTAAAAACCAATCACTTACTTAGAAGTGATCAGAACCTTAATCCTATCATTAAATATTGTAGAACTTGAAATTTTGCCTCTTTTGACGGTACTTTTGCCACATGAAACCATGATGCCTCATCTGAATATCCTCCTTCCGCATCACGTGAGTGAATCACGTGACTTTGCTGATGTGTTCTCACAAACATAATGGTGGTGATCAATACGGGCTAAGTTAAAAGGTGATGTGGCATCCGCACCAAATGAAATGAGTGCTCTGATTTCTCTTTTCTTTAGTATTATTTTTTCAACACTTCTATCATTGAGTATAGTTTTATATTAGATTCACTAAATATGCTAGGGCCATCGTCAATTAGTGGCATCACAGTAAAATTTAACCCAAAAATATACGTATATCAATAAACGATTGTCAGTAGAAATTCAGAAGAAAAGCTTTGCAATATTTAATTCAAATTGAACTTACTAGATGTCTAATTTAATATCTAAATATATCTTAAAAAAAAGCACGTGTCAAAATAACGTGATAAGAATGTTTGTGTCAAATACTTTTCTTCAAGAGTTATTTATTTATTTAACTCCTCCTTGCTGCATGTTCCTTACTTCCTTTGAAACCTTTGGCTAGCAGCAACCAGATACCCACACTTAGATCAACTTTCCTCGTCCTTTGCTTTCCACTCCACCAAGGTACCAACCAACCTACCAAATGGCAGCCAAACCAGCTGAAGAAGTTCCTCAAGGAGAAACTCTCAAGTACCAGGTGATCAACATAATCACACTTTTCCTTGCTCTCTCAATTCCATTTTCTCTTTTAAATTTGCACGTGTATACATAATATTTCTCTCCATCTGATCAACTTCATTCTAATTATCAATTACTCCATTCATTCTACAGACGTGGGTTTTGAAAGTATTAATCCACTGCGATGGCTGCAAAAAGAGAGTCAAGAAAATTCTTCAGGGAATTGATGGTATATATCAGTCTCTTTATTTTATACTTCTTTTGATGGTATAACTTCAAGCTTTGTAGGTCTTGGATATTTTTTATATATAATTATCTTAATAGAAGTAACTAATGATATCTTAGTCCATAGTCCATGTTAAAAAAATATACTAATGATATGTCTGTTACTGGTATAGGGGTTTATAAAACAGAGGTTGATTCTCTGCAGCACAAGGTTACGGTCACGGGTAACGTGGACGCTGAGACTCTCATCAAGAGGCTTTCAAGATCAGGGAGGCTAGTGGAGCTTTGGCCAGAGAAACCTGTTGAGAAGAAAGATAATAAAAAGTCAGGAAAATCCAATAAGGGTGGTGATGCTAAAAAGGAGAAGGAAGACCAAAAGAATAGTGAACCGGTTGCTCATGGTGGTTCAAATGAGGGTCCTAAAGACGCTCCCGGTGAAGATTCTGACAAAGAAGGTCATAGTGATGAATGTGAGGAGGGAGGTAGCGGTGGTGACGGTGGCAAAAAGAAGAAAAAGAAAAAGAAGAAGAAGAACAAGGGCGAAAATGGCGGTTCTGCATCTGCTCCTCCTAATAATGGAGGAGGAGCAGGAGAAGAAATTAGTAAAGTTGATGCACTAATCCCTTCAAATTTAGCCACTTCCTTGGCTTCCAAGGATCTTATAAGCCCTCCAATTCAGCATGCCTACCCATATCCACATGTGTATTATTCACCTCCTCCAGCATATGGATTAAGCTATAACACAGCATATCCTATCTCTAGTGCTTCATATTATGTTGGTGCCCCTATTATGCCCATGCATGCTTACACTGCTCCATATTCTAGATTGCCACCACCTCCTCCACCGTCTGATCCAATCAAGCATTATGGTGATGATGAGGATGAGTATGAAGGTGGTGGATATTGCTCCATTATGTGACAAACACCAAAGTGGAGGATGATGTACTTGCTAGCCAGTGTTATTACCTATTAGTGATAATACTCAGGTTAAGTGGGGAGGTTAAATTTTGTAACATGCTCAACGAAATTAGAAATATTCACTATGGGGACAAAAATAAAAAAAAGTGGGTATGTGCAGGTATGGGGGGTCTTCAATGCTTTGTCTTTGTTTAGCATGATCTCTCTCTTTTTTCTTTCACTTGTTAAGAGTACAGCTTTTGGGGTTTGCTAAAGAAAAGCCAATAGCCTTGTAATGCTCTGCAATTTGTAGGTCCGGAAATCTTCCTTTCCCTCTCTATCTTATGTGTAAAGTATCTTTATAAGTACCAGCCTTTCTTTTTCTATTTTCATATTTGATTGCTAGTTACAAGCTGGTAAATGGTTTTGCTAATTCTCATGCATGCAAATCAGCTACCGAAGAGTGAATCACATATATAAATAATTACTTCCTATGGGAAATGCTTGATCATCTTTTGCAAAGCGATCCTCTAGTTGGTTAAGCATATAGACCTTTTTTACTTGTTTGTATAGCTGTTGCTAGGTGCTACCTTTTATTTCTTTCTGAATCTAAGGAACAGGTTTGCATCCAGACCAATAAAAATAAAAGGGCACAATTCAATTCTTTGCCTTTTGTATTTCTCTCTTTTTTGTTATCTTTGGCTAAAACCCATGTTTTTGGTGTTTCACTGTGCAGGTTTTGCTTTGGTTGGAGAGATCAGAATAGGCATCAATTAAACAAAAAATAATCAATATTGTTGAGACGAGCAATTGTTCTTCAATGAGTTAGTGCGTGTTTGATTTGAGGCTACGAGGATAGTTTATTAATTAATTTTTATTAAATAATTTTTAATTATTATATAACATGTAATTAAGTATTATTAATTTTTTATAATATTGTCATGTAATTAAGTAATTGTTAATTTTTTTAATTTTTTTTATATTATTGTCATGCACAGATTGTTTAATTAAGATCATGACTACTTGTTAGTTTTGAGTTATTCAATAATTTTTTGGATGAAAAAAGCTAAAAAGTAGTTTTTTTAAGTAATAAAGTTTTTCTTTTTATTAAAATTTGCAATTGTATATTAAAATTTATAAAAGTTATTTCTCAAATTTTAATCTCAACATAGCCTTAATTAACTGAGAAGGAAAGTATCGAATTAAGAAAAGTGGTACTTTGTGATCTCAATAATCAATTATTAATTTCAACTTGCGCTCGCTGGACCCATTTGAGTTATAGCCTGCACTAAAAGTATAGTTTTCATTGGGCAAATTACCATTGTATTTACTGAACATTAATGATAATGAACCTTTTCTGCGTATTTCCCTTAAATTTTTGTAATAATAGTAGTAGTATAAATACAGGAAAAATTGTGTTAACAGAAATAAAAGATCATATTGTTATAGTATAAAGTGAAAATGGTATCGCAAACATGCATTTACTTACATTAATAGGTTTTAAAAAGATAAGTCAATACTTATTTTTAAAAGGATATTCAGGCAAATTTTATAAACAAACTTAACACTAGGATTATTAACTAGGAGGTCTTGAGTTTGCAAAATAGTCCAGTTCATTGTTAAAATCTCTTTGTAGTTCAATATTACTATAAACTAGTTAGTCTCCATGTTTTGTTGAGTTATTTAGGCAAATATGTTAAACTCGAGTATCTGACACATCTTCTCCTAATCAGTTACTTTGGAAGCCAAAAAGATGTGATTATCAATCAAGATTCAAGCTAATCTAATCCAAGAGTAGAATATTCACACGATTATACCTCTTCTTTCATATTTGATCTCAAGTCATATCATAAAAGTATGTGAGTTTAAATAACATATCTGGTGTCAGAATGTCACCATATCTTCAACAATAAGCATCTAAACTACATGTCCCCAGCAGGTTAATTAATTACTCCCTCTAATTTGCCAATTTGCAGCCCCACAACCCCTTCAATCTTTCCTTCTCTTGGCGGAAAGTCCAGAATGCCCCACGGAGTTAATCATGACTACGACTAATTATTAGGTCAAAGAAAGACTAGCTAACATATATATATATATAAAATATGAAATTATGAGTAATAAACGACAAATGTGTGAGAGTTCACTCTGTTTAGAATTTGTTTTTTGGGTGGATCTGTTCGGATTATTAATTATTACAACAAAGCAGCATATCCAAAGTTCTCCTCTGTAGATTTTAGGTACAAAGATGGAGTGACACGATTTCTAGGGTCCCTCTTGCTTGACTATGATTTATTTGGAATCTACAAAATTTTCATTTCTGTTTACAAAAGGTTTTTATAATATTTTTTAATAAATAATTTTTATATTATTATTTAATTATAAATATTTTATATAATAAATTTATTAATTTTTATAATAATTATCTTAAAATCATATTGACAAATGATTTATAATTAATGAAAAATGTATTTTACACTGAAAATATATATAAACTAAACTCTTACTTTTCAAGACTACTCTCATATATTATATAAAAAAAAGTAAAAATAGTATAAAACAAACTTAATTTTTCCATATTTTTTCTTTATGATTTTTTTACGTTTATTTTAGAGTTACGGGAGAAAAGACTTTTGTCTTGGAAATAACAAGGCTTGTAGGATAAATGACTGAAATTTGAAAGTAATATTTATTACTTTTTATGTGTCATTTTATTTTATATAACGTTTAAGAATTTTTCAAATATATTAAAAATTATAATTAATATAATAAAATTTTAAAAAATAATATAATTTTTTGATATTTTTTTCATTTGATATCTAATATTAACTAATTTTATTAAGAACATTATGTAAAAAATATTTAATATTTTATTAGTTTTATAAAATAATATATAATTTATTATATTTTTTAAAAATATCATATAAAGTGACACAAAAAAAACATAATAAAAAAATTTTGAAAGATACCTATTGAAATAGAAAATAACAAGATGATATTAATATTCATTTTATTATGGTGTATTTTGAAAAATTATATATTTAATTGAAAATTTATTTAATAAATTGATTACATAAAATTCATATTATAAATTTAACTGTATAATTTATTGAAATCGATTAAAAGAAATCCTGAGAATGTTCAAATTTTTTTTATAAATTTAAATAAAGATAAGCTCCTCCAATCACTCCATTAATGATAGAAAATTACCTTTGTTCTTTTAAGGTTTCAAAAAGGCCCTGTCATTGTGGGATACATGATTGCTGAATTTTCTATTGTAAAAACGTGAAAGGACACAATCAAAGAATCGCCCCTTGTTTTTAATAAAAACAATGGAATGATCAAACTTGGATAAAACTATTCATTGAATATGCAATGCTGAGAAAATAATGACTTCTTATTTGGTGTTTTAGTCACTATTTGATTTTACGGTTCTTTCTACTTCACGAATAGTTTATAATTATTGTAGGTTTGAACATTTCAGGTAAAAAAACCAATGGATGGTCGAAGGACAACATAAAGATAGTGCTGCGAAAAAAATGTTACGTGACTTGTGATGGAATATGTCACACAATTTATCAGAAAGAAAAACATCAAAATCCTTAGATAAAATCTATGCGAATTCAAAAGGTATACTTGTTTTGGCTACGTAAATAAGTATACATCAAAGGCTTATATATTATATATAGCTGATGAAAATTGGCACTTCGCCACCATTTTTAAATGCTCCTCATGAATATTTAATCAATTGATATGTGATATTTTCTGATTTTAGTTTTCTTAAGATATTGCTTCTAGTCTACTCCAGTAAAATGGGACACGTATCTTTTTTTTTCTGTACATTTTTCGTTAAAAAAAAATAGAATTTCTTACTTAAAGTGTTTGGTCAAAAATTGAAAAAAAAAAATATAAAGTTAAAAAGTTATTATTAATGAACCTAACTAATTGATCTTTCAAACAGCTGTAAAGTAAAATTGTACAATTATTTTTTGAAAATACTTTTTATGAAAAGAAATCAGTAAATAAAGAAATACTCGTGACTCTTCGGGCAGGGCAGTAGAAAACTGGAAATTTCTTTACCAGCGGAGTATTTTCCTTAGGCAGAAAAAACAAACCAAAAAAAGTGTCTTAAATGCAATAATGATCTAAATTGGTGCTTGTTAAAGAGATCGAGACACTGACAGTTCAACCAAAGCAACAGTAACATGGAAAGTAAAACATTCTGATTGAAAGATAAACATCTATCAAGCAGGGATGTTTATAAAGTGGGCTTAATTTAGTCTTAATTCTTTTCAATTTTTTTTATAGGATATATTAATTCAATAAATAAAATAAAATATATTTTACAGTATATATTCTAAAGCAAATAATATTAATATGAATATAATATTATGTAAGTTATCAACAAATGTTATTATTAATATGTAATTATTAAAAATATAAATTATAAAAAGACACAAAATCATACAAGAATGACATTAAGTATAACTAAATGTTTCTTCAAAATGTTATTTTTATCTATACTTTAGTATGTGTGGTCTGACTTATGAAACAAATTAAATAAAGCTAATGATATGGGACGAGCCTTGTACTCATTATCAATATTGGATTATCTGAAGATATTAAATATTTGTAATAAAGGTATGAGTTATGAAGGTTGTGATTGTAGCACCAAATGACAACAAATGTAATGAGGGAACTTGATTCTTCAAAGGTTAAGAAAGTGAATATTATAACATAGATTGTTTATTGTAAGTGTTTGATTGTGAATGTTTTGTAAGTGATTGTTATGTGTTGATTTTTTTTCAGTTGTTTTGAGGCATGAATATAAGATGAGGTGACTTGGTAAAGTGAACAAAAATCTAACAAATTTGCAGAAAGTTTGAATTGAGGCAACACCATTTGAATGATTAATGTTTATGGAAGAAAAAAAAGTGGAAATAGCTAAGACACTGCTTAGTGAATTAGCTAGTGAGTTGACAAGAGGGGTAGTTTTGAAATAAGAAGTAAGATGATGACTTTTATTCCTTTGGATGTGTGTTTGGCCTAAGGACTTTGAATAGTAGGTGAAAATGTGAAGTTTGAAGAAGACATTGATTGTCATACCAAAAGATTGTTTGAGGGAAAACAAGTTACTGTAAAAGTGATACTTGGAGAACTTATAAAGCGTCATAACTCACAATGACGACAATGTTGATGATTTTTTTAGGCTTTTATATACTTCTTAAGTTGGCAGAGTTCTACTTCCCGAATGCAACGCCCTTTGTGCATGACGATTGTTTAAGCTACTAGACCAAGTTTTGCTTCCTTTATAAGATGAACAGTTAAATGAACCATAACTGTAAAGAATGATGGAGGGAATTACATTTCTAGGTGGCAAAGGGTAACCACAATGCGATCTTGCAACATTTGCAGTTTTGAAAGATTTAAGCTTTTACCACATAGTCTAAAAAATGAACAAAACTCTACTAACACCGCAATCACATGGTTGAGCAACTAGTTGCGAATTTCTAGTGGTAGTAATTGTTCCATAATAATATGGCAATCATGGCTTTTCAACCCAAAAATTGTATGGTTATCCTCGTCAATATAAATAGAAATGCTACTAGAGTAAGCATTCGATACTGTAACATTCTTCAAAGTTTTGAGAAATAGCTTTTCGAAATCACGAGTCAGTGAAAACAAAGCAAGGGGATATCTTCCATTATTATCTGGCCAAAGATCACGCCTTATGCCCGTTAATTTTAAATCTTTTCAAGCATTAAGATTGTCTTTTGATTTAAGGTTCTCATTGAGCAAGGTATACATGACATTGTCACATACATTTGTTTTCAATATGCATAAAATCTAGATTATGTTGCAACAAATTAGAATGCCAATATGAAAGTTCAAAGAATATGCTTCTTTTCTTCCATTGTTTGGGCTTTTCTTTAGGTCTTTCCACTGTTCTATTCATTATTGCTCCTCTTCCAAATGTAACACTAACATTTTCCACTTGTCCAAAAAATGTCAAACCCTGATAATTTTAATGGTGGATTTCGTTCCTTTATGCTTCCATCAAAGCGAACCCGGGCCAATCTAAATCTATGATTTTTGCTTAGAAAACGACGATGACTCAAAACACCACTTTCTACCATTTTGAAGACAAGGTTTTGCATCAAAATTACAAGTTGGCAAGTCAAACCTATCTGTATGTTCCAACTAGATAACATGTCTGGGTCAGGAAAATCACTAATAGTCCACATAGGAGTTGCATGCATTCTAAAAGTTTCCTTCAGTGATGAGTCAAAGGTTTTGACGCCATCATTCCATAACTGACGCAACTCTTCTCCAAGGGGTCTTAAGTACACATCTGTTATTTCCTGGAGACTTCTTGCCTGGAATGATCATTGATAGGATGAAGGAAGTGTGCTTCAAACACATCCAAGGAGGAAGATTATATGGAACAAAGAACATTGGCCAAATGCTATAGGTAGCACTCGGGGTCGTAGAAGGACTATAACCATCAGTAGCAAGGCTTAAGCGAACATTTCCAGGATAAATCAGGATGGATTAAATGAAATGTTTTCCATGCCTCACCATATTTTGGATACCTCATTAACCCCATCATTAAAATTTAGAAAAATAGAGTAAAACAAAAAAGATAGTGTGCACAAAATTTGACAAATTGTCTTAGTTCCAATAAATTATTAGAAGGAACGAGGCTAAAAGAATGGTAGTTGGATTGTGGTGTGCTAAGGCACTAGATTAAAATAAACTAAATTATATTATATAATCTACTATATAATTTATATTATAGAAAACTACTTTATTCCTAATTTTATTATTTATTTAAAATCTCAATTATATTATAGAAAACTACTTCATTCCTAATTTTATTATTTATTTAAAATTCCAATTATATTATAGAAAACTACTTCATAATTTACATTATATAAAACTACTTATATTATAGAAAACTACTTTTTCCTATTTAAAAATACTAGATCAACGTAAACTAGATTTCAAGAACACAGAACAAGAAATTTAAAAATATGAAACAAAACAAGAACATAGATAAACCTATAATAGAATCTTTCCAAACAAAGCAAAAACAAAATTTAGAAAAAAAGAGTAAAACATAAAAGATAATGCAAGTGAGACTTAGATAAATTGTCCCTCTTAGTTCCAATAAATTATTAGAAGGAATGAAACTAAAAAAATCATAGCTGGATCGTGGTGTGCTGAGATACTAAATTAAAATAAACTAAATTATGTTATAAAAAAAATACTTTATAATTTATATTATAGAAAACTACTTTATAATTTATATTATATAAAATTACTTTATAATTTATATTATAAAAAACTACTTTATATATAGAAAACTGCTTTATTCCTATTTAAAACTACTAGATCAAAGTAGACTAATTTTCACGCTGCACATAAAACTACTTTCTTTTTATCCTATTATGTTGTTTTAGATGCAAATAAATTTTACTAATAAAACCAAGCTAAAGAAAGCACCGGTTACCACGGCATTGGCACCAGAGTACAAAAAATTCTCATGACTATACAACACTCTAAATATAAAATGCAATTATAATAATGGATCTGCAACACATCACTAGAATGCACTATATATTTGACATCTCATCTCATCCAACATCCACCTAAAAAGTAATTGTCCAACATGCTGCCACCTAATGTTGCTGCATTGAAAGTGCAGAATGATTTTTTTTTTTTCATCGTAAACATTATTCAACAGAATGAACCAAAAATGGTATAATTAACTGTAGTTTGAAATTAAAATATATGAGATAACTAAGATGACCGTGTTGATTCCTGATTCCCTGAGCATCTAACTCTCCACAAGCTCATATACAACCTGCCAATACACATGCCCTCTAGCTGTTTGAAACACTGCCCATACCAATCATTTCGACACATGCAAAAATCTCACAAACTTAAAGGATCTAATAGAATTACACTCAATAAAGGATTTATCTCAAACAAAAATGCAATCTTAAACCCGACACAAACTCAAACAAAATCTTGTAGGTTTAACAATAAAATGTACGTAATATGAAAGGTAAAGAAGCAAATCACATGGGTATACCTAACAGGAAGTACAGGAGAGGCATCGTAGCATTTCTTAGGCAAGTGCAGAAACATATTTTGTAGTCCCTGTTCTATTTTGCACAGTTGCAGCACCAATGGCCTCTGCATCAGAATCCCTAAACATCACTCGAAATGTAAAACAAATTAATTTCACTGGATTTATTTTCCTTTCACTGCTCAAAAGATCCTGAATTTTCTCCTTCTACTGATCACACAACCAAACCGCATAAACTAAAATAAATAATTGTATGAATAATTAAAGGAACAGTTAAAGAAATAACAAGAACGAACCTGATCTCCTGGGAAGAAAGTCATGCCCTACAATGCTCTCTAGAACCGAAGACTTTCTAGAACACTACATTCCGTAAAATTCAATCAGTAACGCAAATAACAAAGTACATTAAAAGCTGAAAGAATGGATTGAAAGAGAGTACTAAACCCAGCCACCGACGACGGTGATAGAGGGAAAGGCTTCCGAAAGGTTAGGCAAAGCGGCGATGTGAGCGAGACGATTCTAAAGGTTGAGAAAGGGTTTAGAATGCCACCAAGATTTTCAAGTAACCAAACACTTTGGAGGGAGAATGTTAGTTTTTGTAGTATTTTTATTATTTATGGGAATGAGAATAGGCGGGGAAGAGAAAAGAAGGAGTGAGAATGGAAAGTACTATTTATTAGGAGAGGTTATAAAGGTCCACAGTTTAAATAAACTTTAGCATTTTTCGCCTCAATTTGATATGAAAGGATATTATTAATCTAGGGAGGTTTTTATAACCTCCACACGATAAAACCTTCGTTAATTGGCAATTTTTTTTTTTTTAGTGTATAGGTTAGTAAAATGGATTATCTTATTATGATATGCTATTAACCTATAAAAAAATTAAAATATTGACTTATTCTCTTTTAGGATGAATTATAGAATGTCCTATCTAAAATAAAAGAAAATAAAAAATTAATTTAAAATAGAAAAGATCAAAAGAATGAAATATTAAAATTTTATATATAAATATCACAAATTATCATTGAACAAGTAAATTAACTAACATGTGATTGTTTTAACTTGATTAATAGTCTCAAATTAAAGTTTAAGGTATGCAATAGTGTTAAACATTTGGAAGAAGAATTTTGTTATATGTGAGTCAAATATGATTTCTTCCATGAAGAATACTTGTATGCAAAAAATAAAAAATTATAAATTAAAGTGATAATACTAACATGTTATTATTAGTCTGAGTGAAACTAAATTTAGATTTCTTAAGCAAAGGTATAAGTTTAAGTCTTGTGGATGAAAAAAATAATGGAGAGAAAACTCTATTAAAAGTGAATAATTAGATTCTCTAACAAATATTAATCATCAATAAAATTGATATACTTAATACCAATAATATGGTGACCTAATAATAGAAGTAATAATAATGAAATCAAAATGTTATTTAGACACCTTAAGTTTGAACTTAGATGTATAGTTGCATTAAATACTTAAAGAAAAAATTTTAGTGCCCATAACAGGTCATGTTCAATATGAATAAAAATATTTTTAGTGCAAGATACATGTAGTCTCTAAAAAATTTAAAATACTAAAATAATCATTAAAACTACGTGTCTTTTAACTTTTAGTACCTTTGTCCCTAAATGTAAGATTTCTTTTTAAAAAAAAATTATCTCTTTTTATATGACTCTTTAAAGTTGTATCTTGCAGTAATTATTTTTTGACAAAAATACCCTTAATAACTTTATGGTAAATGTTATAAAATAACAATATAAATTATATTTTTCTTTTGTGAAAATTTGAGAAAATGACTGACACACATTAATTAATTAGATAAGAAGTGATTAAGTAAAAAAAGTGAGGTTGTGAATCCTAATAATTATAAGAGTAATTTAAAAAAATATAAATGACTAACAAATTTAATGTTATTAACTAAATTAACTAACTTGTTAAAAAAGTGTAAAAAATGTGTCAATTTAGTCTTGCCACTAGGTCAAGTCTCTAACCATTAATATCCTTGCTTATTTGACATGTTTTATGCACACGTGGATGACATTTTTGTCATTAAATTTACTAATATTTTGGTTTCTAAACTTAATCATATACTTTCATCTTGGTCCCTTAAAATGTTTCATATGATACAAACTTAGCAACAAGACTAAATTGACATCCTTTTTACATTTTCACAAACTGTTCTATAATTTTTGTTCCTTCAAGAAGTAAAGTGTCAACATTCACACTTTTAGGGACCAAAATGAAGAATCCACAGCCATGAAAGTCATCACCAACTTTCTTTTACCTTAGACATTTTAGTGAAAAGGTTCAAAATTTGTTTTTTGTGTTTTAGATTTTTTTTTATACTTTTAGACCTTCAAACTTAGAATTTTTTTTTCAACCGCAAAGGTTTGCTTAAGCAAAGATAGAGACAAATGTCATTTTCTAACACAATCTCACTTAGGGTTTAGGGTTTAAGTGATATTGTTTAAGTGAGGTCTGAGACCAAATGAACTTTCCAGTAAGATCACGCTTAAGTGAGTCATAGAAGTCTCGCTTAAGCAAGCATAAAACCAATCCTTTGTTTTTAGTAAGGTATCGTTTAAGTGAGAATTAGTGATTTTTTGGTTCTTTGGTGCCTTTTTTATTAGTCCTTCAACAACTTTCTTTAAAAACATAAAAATCAAAAGAGATCAAGTACGAAAATACAAGAACTAAGATTTTATTTTCTAAATTGTATTTATCTACCTTTATAAAAAATTGAGCACAAACAGAGTTCAAAACATAAAAAATATTAAATAATTATATCTAAATATTATGAATTTGCAAGTGTAAATAACAATTATCAGTGATCATTAATAGTTAAGTTTTTGTTTATCATAATTTTTCAACTTTGACTTACATAATATATTTTTTAGATCATGAATCTAGACACAATGGATACAATTTCTATTGATCTAAAGGTTTTGGCACAAGGTCAATTGGACAATGAAAGAAGACTTTCTACATATAACATCAATGAGTTTAAATTTTGAACCTTAGCTCGTGAAGAGGGATTAAAAATACAAAATAGTGGTGTTTTATTAACCTGTAACATATCATGTGTTTCAAGTAGCAAGGATGAAAACTTAAGGAAAGTAGACTTACCATATTATGAAAAGTTGGAAGATATCATTGAGATTTATTATTATGGTCGATTTAATGTTATTCTTTTCAAATATAAATGGGATGATACTATAATAAATAATGGGTATAAAAAGGATTGTTGGAACTTTAATTGTGTTAATTATAATAGATTGGTTCATATTGGTGACTGTGAAGAACATGAACCATACATATAAGCATCTTAGGAACAAATGATGTATTATATAGATGATATAGTCAAAAAAGGATAGAGTGTAGTTGTTCATATAAAGTCAAGAGACTTATATGACATAGGAGAAGTAGAAGAAAATATATATAAAAATTAGTCATACCAAGAACAAGAGCCAGAACAATTTTCTAGCCATAACAATTAGTATGTGCAATTGGCTACAAACCATCTAACTAATGATATTGGTGACTGAAGTTTGACTCCTAGCATATCTTACACGTGTGTGAATAAAAGTATTTAATATTGCACTTCTATAAAGGTGAATATTTGACATAGTAGTTAATGTTATGGTTATTTTATTTCGAATTGTTTAAGACGCTTTAAATATGATTTTTTATATGTTGAATTGTCATTGTTCTCTAATTAGTTTGTTTGTTAATATTTTTTTCTTGAATATGCAGTCATGCCAAAGGTGAAGCGTTTCAGAAATCCACAAAAATCAGCACCTCAACCACAATGTGCTGCATCTTGAACATAAGCTCCAACCTATTATGCACCAACAATGAATCCTATAAATCTTTCACCACTAGTTGATTCTACACAATCTCTTGGAGTCCCAAATATTGATGTCCCTGATTTTCCTGATGTGTCAGCTCCTAATATCCCAAATCTTGATGACCCCTCTTCTTGATGTATGGACTCCTGAAGTTCCCAAATCTAGACTTTATGTTGGACGTGAGTCTACACAATGTTGGACTGTTGAGGCAATAAGTATATAAGTGTTTTATTTTCTTATAATTATCATCACATTAAGTATTTCATAACTTTTTTATGGTTTTGTTGTTTTATTGTTAAAGACTTACAAGGAGCCATCCAAAAGATTAAGGTGATAGTTAGAGGAGTCAATAACTTGCCTAGGGAGCTATGCATCATTGTGAATTTTGATGAACAAGGCCAAGCAATTGGTGAAGGGCAATCCTTGCTTGCTGGATTTCTTGGAACATTGGCATCTGATTGCAAGTTGTTTCCTATTATTGATTATGATAGGTGATTTGGGCCTTCAGGTGTTCCTAAATTTATTTTAACGAATGCTTGGAAACAATTTTAAAGGTATAATTATTATGCATATTTAACTAATTATCTTTACTATTTTTCATATTTACATTTAAATTTGATATTGACCTATATGTCTTTTTTTGGGAAGCCTCGATTTTATTTCAAGATTAGTGAAGCTGGTGCACAACGATATTGCAAAATGAGTTTGGGAAGGAAATGGGCTGCAAATAGGCAAAACTTGGGAAATGAATTCAATGATCAAAGCAAAACTAGAGATGAAATCATAAGTAATGTGCCGATAGGAATTGATAAAGATCAATGGGCTCGTTTTATTCATTATCGTCAGAAACCATCAATCTTGGTAAAAAAATTGATTATTTTAATTATTGCATTATTTCTTTAGTTAATTATTTGATTACTGTGTGAAATTGTAATAGTTTTGGCAATAGGCACTTTGTAGGAGAAATAACGAAATTCGAAGCAAGCAACAAATTCCGCACACTGGTGGCTCTAAAGCTAATTCCAGTGGAGAAATGAAATGTAACGCCACTATGTGATAACTTATACTATTTAGAAAAGTTCAATATTTACTTAACCTTTATTTATGATAGTTGTTGGAAGCTGGGAAGCTACCAAATAGTGGGAAATTATATATTGAAACTCAAAAGGAAAGATGGATCATTTATAAATTATGCAACAAAGGCTATAGTGGTAAGTTTTAATTACTATTGATGAATCTGAAGTATCTCCTCATGATGCGATTGGTAGAGTGTTAGGGTCAAAGCATTATGGGAGAGTGCGATGCATGAGTTTGGGAGCCGTTGCTACAAACTCATTTAGGGATACTAGACTTCGTGCTTCTAATTTAAGCTCTTCTTCATCTGGTGCTACCATTCCATCTTCATCTTCTAACCAATGGCAAGCGAAATACAACAATTTAGAATCAGCATTTAAGGCTTACATGATAATGAAGGAAGGAAGCAACCCTAAAGAATTAGTTTGTTTTTTTACTCTTGAATCACATGTAAGTATTAATGAGCAAAACGTGTTTCTATCTATGAACTTATTCGTTTATGTTATTTGGTTTGAGAATATAAGGATTTTATGGTCAAGCAATTTGTTTTGAACTCTAGCTAACAAAGTACAACATTCTTGTGTTATGTTAGGAAGACACAAAGTTGTCTTTTATATACTAATCATGAAGTAGTAAATATTTAATTTCCCTATTACATTTTGTTTGTTGTATAATCATTCATGTACCTTCATCCAAATGCCTAAACTTGTGGGAATAATTAGTTCAGGGCACGATGTGTTAGATGGTTAAACATTTAGTTATAATAAATATGGTCTTTGATAACACACTGGTTATTTTTAAAAGTAACACTCACAACAAGCTAGTGATTATAATTGAAAATACATATTTTGTCATTGTTTGGATAGTATATTTTTATTTTACAAACTGTCTTAATTGAACCTCTTTAAAAAAGTTTTTGTTTGTATAAGCTATGAGCTTTGTTTCTTGTTGGATTCATACTTTTAACTCTTTTTGGATGATTAGATCAAATCATTGAGACAAACTTTGTATACAGATTATGTTTTGGTTACTATTTGAGATTTGTTTTCTTAGGATTCCTTGTTGAAGAATAATCGTGGGATTAACAAGTTGTAGATGGAATAGAAAGATATTATTAAGAGTCACACCCCAGCATATTAATGAGATTTTTATTATAAATTACATATTATAATATTATTTTTAGTTAACATTATACTGAAGCACAAAAATAGTTTACTTGTTAGATAACTTTTGTATATAATTTTACTCCCTTAATTAGAACAAATGTTGTTAAAATGCACAATATGATCATTTTATTTTATTTGGCTTTTGTGATCTTACTTTAATATTTGTACTTTTAATTCTCTCTACTAAATGTTTTTATTTTCTTATTTCAGCCGAATGATGCTTCAAAGTGTTCCTAACACACCTTTGCATGCAAGAAGATTATCTAAAGCTGACAACCCATAGTTTGCTTTTGTATTTTGATTTTTTAAGTTTAGTACAAGACTACTTCTAAATTGTTTTGGATTTTAAGCTGTATTTGGATTTACAATAAATGTTTGAATTGTAAATCTTTAAACCATGTTCTGTTATTTTGGTTGTTGGCAATGGAACTTATTCATCCAAGTTATATGACTATTTTATATTAAATGGTTTATAGCCTTGCAAAAGTGAAAAGTTCTCATACATGCAAATCAAATTAAAACGAGACAAATTATTTTAAATACAACAAATTTTCATTTTCAACATCATAAATTGTCAAATTAAGAAAGTTTAAAACATTATATATATATAACTTGAAACGAGGGAGGTTCAGAAACTGCAAAAAAAATTAACTGCATGAGTTTATAACCTTTAGTAGAAAACTTCCACTGTTAGTGCAGGTTTAAAACTTTCATTAAAAACCCTCCTCTATTAACGGAGCTTTTAGAAACTTCCACAGTTTAATTTGTAGAGGCCAGAAACCCCCACTAAACACAAAAATAACTTCCACTATTTAGCTCGTTTTTTGTGTTGATATGATATAATTATGTATCTTTACAATATTGAATTTTGTGAAAATAAATTTCATAAATTATATAATATATGTTTGTTTTAATGAAATATGAAATGGAAAAGGTATGGGTAAAATTGGAAAAAGAAAAAAGGAATAAGAGACAAACAAATGAGAATAACTGAATAAGAACCTAATACAAAAACTCTTTTTACTTTTCAAAAAGGCACAAAAAAGTCACGAATTAAACGAAAGAATAAAGGCCACCAAGAAAAGCTCAAATTAACTCAAATAAGAAAATGACAAAAAAAAAAGTAAGCAATTACAATTCGAATTTTATTTTTGAGATCTATGTAATAATACTGTCATTAAAATTTAATTTAAAAAGCATTTAAAATACTTAAGATATTATACTTAAATGTTGTCTAAAAAGTAATTGTGACGTATTTTATTTTTATACAAAATGATATGCAAATTGATATAAACGTTGAACAAATTATTAACGTCATTTAAAAATTCATTAATTACATCACATATGAATTTTTTTATATATTTACTTATTATATCATGATTTGTATAGTGTTCTAATTATTATATTTCACGGGGAAAAAAGTGTTACAGAAGAATATTACAAAGTTTGTAAGGTTCACATCTCAATATGACACTATTGGTAAAAGAGAAATATTGGCTGCAATTTCGTTTATAATATTTTATATATAAATAGAGGGAGAAATAAGAAAGAAAAGTACACATGATAAGAAAAAGTGATAAAAATAGAAAAGAATAAAAGATAATATTATAAACATGTTATTATATAAAAAGGACATAATTGATTGTATAAAACGTGACACCACTACCTTATCTGTCATCCAACACGAGGAATCTTGCGACCCACATGAATAGAAGAAATGGCCCATGCTAGCTAGCACTACATGCTTTGATTTTTGTCTATATATATCTCCATTACTCCACCCTCTAAGTTCTACTATATAATATACCACCCTTGGAAACACAAAGGGCTAGCCTAGCCAGAATGAAACCTCATGTTTCTGGTGAAAGCTCTTTGGCCAAGGAGTCTAGCAGATCCGTCGGAGAGAAGCTCCACCAGGTTTGTAAGGCTGCCATGGTGGCTATCACCACCGATGGTTCCAAGCAACGTAGTAGGCTTCTCACATGCAATCAAAGGTTGAACCTCCAGCCAGAAGACCCCATTAGAACCTTAATGTTCTTGGGGTCTTGGAGTCACACATAGCTAGACAACACTCCATCGTGAGGGAATACATAGAACCAAACTCTTCACTCTTGAGTTTGGAGAAAATTCAATAACAAAACTATGAATGCCCCAAAATTCATTTATATATTGTCACATATCTATATAATATTACCATGTCAACATATACATGCAGGGAGCCTAAGGACAAAAACACACTGCATATGATTATGGCTGCATCTGTATATATGTGTGTACACCGATCCAAAACAAAAATTTGTGTATTTATGTGTGTACGCGGCTAGATCAGACCTGTAAAATGTTCTGTTATAATTTGATTCCTTTTGATATGTAGTGTACGTTCATAATTAAGCTTGTGCAGTCTGAAAAACTCGCAGCTGGCTGATTCCTTCTGCGATTGGAATTAAGGTGATGATAGCTATGAATATATTCGCCAATTCGGCCAACTTAGACTTCATCTGAAAAAAATTATGAAACAATTTTGAGTATTTAGATTAGTTCCGAGATTCGATCTCATTATTTTTTATGAAGATTTTCTTGCTCTTTCAATTCTACTTTAATTTTTTATGAATATTTTTTTCAAAAATAAAATAAAATAAAATATAACTATGTAGTGTAAGTTCTTCTAAATTATATTAATGGTCTTTATAAAGAACATTTTAAAATTAAAATATTATATATATAACTTGATTAATAAGATCGAAGTAAAAATTAATTTGTTTGATTTCCACTCCCAAAAATATCTGACCCAATATCCAACACGTACAGCCCAAAATAGATCCTTCGTTTGGGAATGAATTATTATTATAATTATAAAACAAAACAATAAAATTTAAACAACTTTAATTTGTTACAATTTTGATATCAACTAACTAAATTTTATTAAACTAAATTATAAGATAAGAATTATTCTATTTATATATTTTAATTTAATCATATCACGTATCATTATTTAATATAAAATTTTTAATACATTTTTTATTAATAAATAAACATTTCGAATTTAAAATTTATAAGATTACACATTCATAATAATATATAGTTAACCATCTAATAAATTCAATGATAATTATTAAGAATCACTTTGATATTATTTTAAAATGTAAATTTTGATCTAATTGAATCTTAAGACATTCACTAAAAGTAGTCTCATTCTTATACTTTAATTTAACTAGTTCAACTCCTCTCCATTTCTCAAATAAATGGACATCTCCATTTCCTTTTACCTCAATCAAAACACCTCACATCAAACATTTCAAGGGTTGAGATTTATTTTGTTAAAAAAAAAAAACAAGAACTCCTTTTTCCCTTTATCCTTTCCTTTCACCAACAGTGACGCCCCTCCATCTCTCTGGTGTACTTCACCTGCGTATAGTTTGGTGCTGGAAACATCCAGCAGTGGAAACACCAATATCAATAGCTGAGATTTAAATGCAGTAACGAAATGCAAATCTATTTGCAACTTTCAAAATGCAATGCTTGCCATCGAGAACGAGACCTCTAATTCTCCATAGCAAAATGATTTGCATCTCACTAAATCAAAACGACACTAGCTTACAAGTGAGAATAACTTTTCCTCTGAGAACATAAAGAAGAAGATATATTATGTTCAGTTTTAGAGAGTTTTGGTAACACTGGATCTTCACACAACCAACAAAAAATGATATTGCTGGAATGATGGAATTTCTTGTTTTAAATGGAAATCCTTCTCTGTACTGATGGATATAAATGTGATTGTTACAAACTTACATCTAGTTCTGGACAGTGGATATCTTTATTTGAACTTAATTGACAATTATAAAGTTGTTGACAGGTTTTTAATGTTCTAATTTGTCTTAACAGAATAAGTTTCATGTGTAGGAGATTTTCATGTCGAACGATGTGAATGATTATCCAACTAAAATCATGTATTAAGAGTTTAAGACATGAAAATGGTGTCACTTTTCAGATGCAAAGAATTAACTAACATTCTGACAAGTTTCATCAAAGTGAAGGAGTACCTTACATATAGTTTGATAGGTTTATGATTAGTCATTATGTACCAAGGAGGAATCTGTTGTTTGAATTGTATTTGATGAGAAAGTCCTAACTTAGGCTGTGAGTTGTTTTACTATCCAAAACATGTTTTCCACAACCTTAAAGCCACCACATGTTCTGGGTGCTTGTGCTGAAACATTGTCTATAGCCTTCGTGAAGTAACTATTGACAAAGTAGAAGGGAAGGCTCTTTTCTACAATTTACTGCTTCATGTTTTCTTAAAATGGAAGCGGAGCAATTAATTCCTCAATTCCCCCAAATGAGAGAAAGAGAGAGAAAGGCATAGCAAGTGAAGGATAGGAGAAAAATGTGTTCGTTTGTTTTTTTAAAACAAATAAATCTCAGCCTTTTAAACTTTTAAGTGACACGTGTTGTATCGAGATGTAAAGTAATGGAGATGTCGATTTCTATAGGTAATGAAGAGGATCCTAACACAATTTTACCATGTTAATAATTGATGTGAAATCTTGAACATAACTTGGAACTTGTTATTAGTTGTTTTCCTTTTGCCTTTAAGCTAGTTACTCTATCGTCTTTTCTTATCTCAACAAGCTTATTTTGATAAGTTAGTTTTACGAAAATAAGTTAAAAGTTACAAAATAAACTTGTGTATTTAATAAATTATTTGGTTAAATAACTTAGTGTAAGTAACTTATAAATAATTTATTATCCTATTGTATTATTTTTCTAACCTGACAACTCAGTGAAATATTAATTAAATTATTATTTAATATTATTATTTGACAGTAGAATTAAAATAAAAAAATGACAAATTAAAATATTAAAATAAAAATACATTTTTTAAGAAACTAAAAGGTTAAATATTATTTTT
>JAMLFT010001011.1:0-34342 GCA_026544285.1 Pachyrhizus erosus | reverse complement strand
TTGTTATATTTTAAGCTTCCGCAAAGTGCTTATTTTGAGTTCATAGAGGAGGGAAATTATGAAGGATTTCTTCAACACTTGACACATCCAAACATCGGTAACTTCTTGAAGTTTGTCCCTGGAGATGATTGGCGTGGTTGAGGACAAGGCATTGGTGATTTCAATCTATTCTTCTCAGATGGAGAAAACTCGTCCAAAATTTCAACTGGGTCATTTCTAATCTGGTCAAGGTTGTCTATGTACTTCATCTTGAGTTCCACAGAAACAATACTTTATTTCAAAGAGTCTTCTCAAATATATATGCCTAAAATTAAGAAGTTTCCCTATATTAAAACATCACGTGTGCCCATTAACTAGGAGTAATATTTATGTTGCAAATTTCTTCCAATCATTTTGTAACCAAATATTACCATCGTTTTTTTAGTTCCATATATTTTCTATTCAGTGCCATCTTGTGGTTTGAGAAGCATTGAATCTGACAGATTACCACCAGATCTCCTAGCAAAATTGACAGGGATCTCTGCAAAGAACTTTCAGTTAGCATTCATGACAAAATTCATAAGCAATTCAAATGGCTTTTTCTAATCACTGAATAAACGACTTGATATTTCCTAAACACTCCAGATGCAAGAAAAGGAAGAACTTTTCTGTATACTTAATGCCATGCATGAGAACTAAAAGTGCTTGTTGTAAATAATTGGTCTACCATAATAATTTAATCAACAGACACACTAATCTGTGTCCGACCTGTATTGCCTGTGACAAAAACCTGAAAAGTAGAGAGAAAGTTCAGATTCAGCACCCATCTTGCTCCCTTTTCTTCTCTGTTTTCTGAGGGTGTTCAGTGTGTGTTCTAACATAGAGAACTGTTACAGCAGCTATAGCTCTAACAGAGGTTGTTATAGTTCTCATAGACTTTGTAAACCAACAACTAACAGTTACTATGCAAGTCTCCCCACAGTCAAGAACTAAAATGAAGTTTCAGTAACGTGAGGGTTTACTCAAAAATTACAAGGTAAAACTCAACTGTACCAGAAATATAAGGTATCGAATTATAAAGTGCAGGAAGTTACTCCGAACATAATTAATGCAATGTTCCATTTTTAAATGCATTTCATTTTGGATTTAAGAAATAGAAACTCCACCCAACAAAAAAAATACAAAATACGTAAACAGCATGTGGTAATTGTACTCAATCCCCTCATGCAGTAAAATGATCATAATTAGCATGTTTCCATGAAATCAGTGGAAATTTTGCCCCACTTTGTCATTTTACAAGTTAAAAATGAATATGTAACAAAAGCTACGAAATTTGAATATTTTCACTCAAATCATTCTCCTCGACCCAAGAATGAAAAAGTCAAAATAGAACAAACACAGAAAAAAGAGAAAATAAGATTGTTGAATATAGATTGTTGAGTATATCCAGGTATATCTGCTTCCAAAACCCACCAAATGAACTTCCTATATATTCCTCACTTTCTAGTTTCCCCCGCTCTACATAGTGATTTGACAGCTGCTGAAACATCTCCTAAGCTTTACAATGCAATGACACTGTAATCAAGATAGTGAACTAAATCGATTTAACTGATTGCTTGATAAGTAATATCTCAGCATTCATCAAGAATCAACATAGTGACCAATAATTAATGATGCTATATTAGTCTCATAAAAAAAAGGGGGGTGAGGGGGGGAAGGATTGATTAAACGTTTTACCTACTTCCTTTCTCTACTTATAGCCAATTTGTAACATCAAATGGCGATAATAACGTCCACGTATCATTTTGTGCCACACAAAATGAATCATGTTGTGGAAATTCAGCTGCATCTGCTGCTGTACAAGCCTGCAATATACCAGTTTAAATAAGCATTTTAATCCTGTCCAGTTTATTATCAGCACATTAAAACTAATGAAAATCACTTACCATCTAACTAGACACCTCTGAATTCCCTTAGATATGGGACGAAGGAATGGTGGATCCCGTTGAGCATAAAGCAATCCCACCTTCAAAAGGCCACAAAGAGGGGGGTAAAGACCATGGAATTTACTTATACAATGTTTCTATGAATATGGAGTTGAGTCTTACTGAGAATTATTAGTCAGTAGGGTTGTATATCCCGTTTTACCTTTTGGGAAAAAGTCCTTTTGTTTTTGTTGCTGCCGTTGTATATTACTAAATATATAATCATATTATGAGTCTTGGTACTCTAATTTTCTTAAGTGCCATATGTGTGCATGCTCATTATTCTGACCTCGCCTAAGGAATACATTAGGTTGTTCTTGTTGATTTTCAGTAGTGAAAAGGTCAGTAGTTCACCCATGCTGGTATCTGATAGTTTTTGAATTTTCAATTGAAATTTTAGCCAAAATTAACAGCCTTTCATAAAAACAAGAAATGAAATAAATTTTTTGAAAAAAGAAATTTCAAAAATAACTGTTAATGATCGATCATCTACAGCATCTCAAAACTTCAGATTGAATGACCTACTAATATAAAACCTAACCAGGGAGATCTCAAAAAGCAAATATTTTTCTGAAATTAACATACCTGTAACAATGCAACAGTGGCTGGATCATCAAAGATTTCTTCACTATAATCACTTCGATAATTTACCTGCTTGAAGATAATGATCAGCATTATTAAATAGATTCCAAGCACATAAACACGAAATGATTGTATATGAGATGGTATTGGTATGGCACTGATTGAAGAAATGACAAAATGGGTTAAAGGTGGCTTCAACACATACAAAGAAGCACTAGTGAGTATAGTTGTCAATAGAAGACCTAGCAGGCACTATCGCAGTAGGCCGGCACAGATCTGTGATGAAGATTCTGTTGCATGGCAATTTTGAGGTGTGCCTAAAGTGGCTGCAATTGCGGCAAATTGAAGTGGCATGGCCACAAACGTTGAAGCCCAGAAAAAATCCAAAAAAACCCTCAATGAGGGTATTTTAGGCTTTTTCAAGTATTTTTTTTTTTCAATATTAGCTTCTAAGATCAAAAGCTCTCTCCCGCATGAACACAGTTGCCCCTTCTACCCTATCTCCTCTTCTCTACCCTCCTGCACGATCCTCCTTTGCTTGGTGACCCTCCTATTCTGACAACCTTCCTTTTCCAACGACCAGAAAATTTCAGTTTTATTTTTGTTCTCACTCTTTTCCTTCCTTTCCTTTTCTTAGTTTTCCTTTTCTCTGATTTTGATTTGAACTGCTATTCTCTTCCCTTTTTTATTTATTGCTGGCAGCAGCTATATTTTTTTCTTTTTCTCTTTTTTAGACTTGTGCAGTTTTTACTTTTGCATAGCAAAACCATGGCATCTGCTTCCCAACCAAACGCTGATCAACAAAAAAAGTGGACTACGATAGTTGTTTGAGAAGCCTGGAAAGAGGTTTGTAATTCCTGCAGCAATAACAGCAAGGACTACAATGTCTCTTGGTAAGTCGGAAAGTTCACTTATAAATTTGAATGATTAGAGCTGAGTGGTGGAAAATGTATTGGAGGACATGCACACACTAGCAAACCATTGCCATTAAAGTTCTAAGTTTGCCTAGTAGATTGTCAGGTTGCGAGTGTAATTGGAGTACGTTTGAGCATGTGAATTCATTTATGAAATTATTATAAATTCACTCAAAGAGAAGTATGCTTGAGCACCAAAAGCTTCAAGACCATACCAGTCAATATGAACAGAGCGGCCACCCTCCAAAAACGGGATAGCGATAGTGGGATGACTGCTATTTTTTTTGTATACTTATTCTAGAAATTTTTAATATATACATGTGTATACATATATAAACACACAACTTTTCTAGATTTATTACATATATATATACAGTTTGTATTATATAACAATATATATACTTGCTTAATAATATTTTATATTCTTTTTAACTTATTATAGATATTTTTATTATTATAATATTTATAAATTTTGTTATTACTATTACTTAAATTATTATATTATATATTATGTTTTATTTAGATCTTATTACTGTTATTTTTAATTATTATATCATATACTATGCTTTATTTAGATTATTATTATTTTGTTTATTATATTATATAATATTCTTTTAAATAGTTCTTATATTTTATAATACTCTTATATTTTTTTTTATTATTATTCTTTAGTTTTTTACTTATTATAGATATTTCTTATTATTATATTATTTATAAATTTTTCTATTAATATTATTTAATTTATTATATTATGTTTTATTTAGTTTTTCTTACTGTTATTTTCAATTATTATATCATAAATTTTTCTTTTTTTTAAATATTGTTATTATTATTTTGTTTATTATGTTATATAGTAACTTTTAAATAGTTTTTTATATTTTATAATAATCTTATATTTTTTTATTATTATTCTTTAGTTGGTTATATTTATTTTACATAATGAAAACAAAATGTTGGACTCAAAGTTAGGCTCAACAAATGAACACAGACAAGAAAAAAAAAACTAACACCCTGAAATGAAACCCTAAAACCCAACCCATAAGATGGGCTGCTAGCTAGCGCCACCCTTTTGGAAGAAGAAGACAACGTAGATGGCTAACCAGTTAGCAGCGGCAAAATGGAGACTGTCAGGCGACAGCAAGGATTGCAAAACCTCGTCTAACGATAGCAAAGGTTACATAAAGGCTTTTGCAACAAAGGCAAAGGCTACAGAGTCTTGCCCAACAACAAACTGAGAAACAGCTGCAATACCCGCAAAACACTGCAATTTTATGCGATTTGCCACGGGAATGGCGCTGCAACAGTCGCTAGAGCCAAGAGCTCCATCACAAGTGTCTCGAGCTGCAAGGGACTGCAAAGTTCCTCTACCCTGCAATCGCGGGCAATTGACTACTATATTCAAGACTTGGTTTATGTTAACTATAACCAAGCTCTTCAAGAAAGCTTTGAGTGTCGTGATGTGATTGATCCTATTGCTTTAGAAAACATTGATGATAGGAATGAGTGGTTGCTGGGACAATTGGAAGGCCATGATGATAATGATTATTTGACATGGACAGACGTTGCTAAGGCAATTGGGGCTGGTGAACCTTTCAAATGCACTAGGAAACAAACACAAATGAAGAAGACAATTGTCGCATTTACATCTAGAAATGAAAGAAAGAAAAAAGTGGTGGAAGATTAACCAAGTGAAGATGAAGCTCTATATATTCAGGGGATGGTTAATCTCAGCTATTATATTAAAACTAAAGGTTTATATTAAAATATTTAAAATTAAAATTAAAATATCATGTAACTAATAAATCTCTAAAAGATTCATAACATAAATCAAATCTATAAAAAGATTTCAATTATCAATGTCTATAGTAATAGTGATGGCAACTACAGTGCAATGGTTGTGTTAGTAATGGTGCTACTAGCGCAGTAGAGACACAATGGCGATAATCATGATGACAATCATGATGGTAGTTGTAATGGTGGTTATAGTAATAGTAGCAATGATAGTTATGATAGTGAAGATGGTGATGATGGATTTGAGATATTTAGAAATGCGATTATATAGATCTTTTAAAGATTTTATTGTTATTTGGTAAATCCTTTAGAGAATTGTTGATTACATGAAATTTTAATTTGAATTTTAAATATTGTAATCTCAACCTTTCCATTTTAATCTAATAGTTGAGAGTAGTCTAAATGTTTACTTTTGTAACATTTCTAGTAGTTTCAGAAAATGTAGTATTTGGAGTTTTGATTTTTTTAATATTTTTTACAGTTTTAATTTGCTAAGAAATTTAATTCAATTAAAAATTACATAGAAACTTGAAATGAAAATTTCTCAATGCAAATTTTACTTACAATGTCAGCATTTAACAGTTGAAATAAACATCAAGGGCTAAAAATAAAATATACCGATTTATGAGGGATTAAAAACAAAATTCAAAATAAAACGAGGGACCAAAAACATATTTTATCTATGTATAACATTAGAATAGCGATCATACTTTTGAGTCATCCTCTCTGCTCCACTATACAAGATCGACAACTATACAAATGAGGGCAATATATTGCATGTTTTTTAGTCTATTGAATAAGTAAGGGGAAGACCAAGAAGGAAATTGAACATTTTTAAAAAGAATCTCATGATCAATGTTTTCAATCTCAAACATGAAGGGAAATTAGATATTTTAATATTTGGAAATAAAGGCAAATTAGATCTCAAATAGATAAAAAAAAAAAAAAAAAAAAAAAAAAAAAAAAAAAAAGAGGACCAAATGCAGAGTTTAACGACAAATGACATAATAGCCATTAGAATAACAAGACCAAATTCTAAGACCAAACTGCACAAGAGTTGACCACCTTTCAAGCAAGGCGTTGAACCCTTTTTCTCCATGTTGGGTGTCCAACCCTCATATCTAAGTAATTAACGACTAGGATAGTTTAATTGACAGATTCATATGTACAGAAGCTTACCACTATCCTAGGGAGTTAGAGTTTCTTATTATTGTCATTAAATGTATTCAATTAGAGTTAGAATTATTATAAATAAGAGGTTCTGCTGAGTGCTTAATCACTAAAGCAATTCAGTCCAATATTCAACTATAGTAAAGCTTAAAAACTCCTTTTAGCAAACAAAAACTCAAAAAAGGTATGGACGTTATTCCATAACGTTACATTTTCATATTCATGAATTATGTTTGTGTTTGCATTTGCTTATATATTTATATAATCTTGCTCCAGTATCTTTCATTTTTCAACAGAATTGTAGCCGCATAAGAACAAAATATAAACTGAAGAAAGATAAGCAAGTTTACCCCAAATTCTGTATTGGCCAAAGACTGAACAAAATCCATTAATTGAAGCTTTGCCCATTCCATGTTAAACTTAGGGTCATCAATTTGTGGCGGATGCCTCCATGGTGAACCAAAACGTAATCTGTCTTCGGAAACCTTTCCATTGTATACATCAACTGCAAATTTTTGCAAGATCTCCAATGCTTTATCCAAAGCAGGGTTCACAACAGTAATCTAAATGAAGTTGAATAATACACGTTATTAAACACAAACACAAGTGAGAGGACTAACAAAAATATAAAAACAAAAAAGCATATCATGCCTGATTTTCAAAAATAAAAAATCACAAACCACGAATTCCACCTCCACCAATAAAACATAAAAAACTGCAGAATCTTCCCTGTATTTTAATTATAATATATCATAATTTTTCTAATTTAAAATTTTTAATATTAGAAATTATACCTTCAGTTTGCTCCTTAAGGGTTTTGTTCGTAATATTAGACTTAAAGTTCAAGCACTATTTTCTGGAAGTGCGTGAGTTAATTTTTACTAACAGCAGACTTTACTTATATATATTAAAAACAGAAGTATATACATTGGAAGAAGAAAGCAAAGACTGCCACACTGCACAACAGTGTTGCAGTCTGCTACCCTGGGCTAGCCTAGAAACATGAATACGGGCACACAAAAGCAAATACAATAAAGAAAAAGTACATACAACTTTTAACACTCCCCCTCAAGTTGGAGCATATAGGTTGTATGCTCTAAGCGCTTCTGCATTAGATCGAACAACAACATTTTGTTTCATACTCTTCCAAGAAATAACATTTCCACCAATGGAAACACAATACCCTGTAGTAGAACATCTATCTGTTGGAGAACCTGCCCAATTAGCATCATAGTATCAAGAGATTGGAGTATTACCTTTATCCTTGTACAGTAGTCCTTGTCCTGGAGCCTTTTTGATATAATTGAGAATACGGATGACAGCATGCTAGTGATCAATGTGAGTGGCCTGCATGAATTGACTAACTACTTCAACAACAAAGGAAAATCAAGCCTGGTGATCATGAGGTATATGAGTTTCCCTACCAATCTTCTATACCTCTCTGATCTGAGTATGGTTCACCTTGCTCTTGACATTAGTTTTTGGTTTAGATCCATGGGACTCTCAATGGATCTACAATCTATCATTCATGTCTCCTCCAAAATATCTAATGCATACTTTCTCTAGGAAATAACAATGCCTTCTTTGGATTGCTCCATATAAATCTCTTTCTCCAACTCACCATGAAGAAAGGCATTTTTAATGTCTAGTTGGTGAAGAATCCAACGACGAATGGTGGCCATAGCAATAAAGAGGCAAACGGTAGTGATCTTAGCCACAGGAGAGAAAGTGTCATCATAGACAAGACCAGAAATCTGAGTGTAGCCTTTGGCTACCAACCGAGCTTTAAGACAATCAACCCCCCAGTAAAGCCAACTTTGATAGAATAGATCCACCTACAACCAACTGTTTTCCTTCCAGGCGGGAGAGAAACTAAATCCCAAGTATCATTATTATGCTCAAGAGTCTGCATTTCATCAATCATGGCTTATCATCATTCAGGATGATTAAGTGTTTCATCAACATTTTTTGGAATGGAGGAGGAAGACAAAGATGAAAGGAAAGAGCAATATGACGAAGATACACAGTGATAACTCAAAAAATTATAAATAGGATGAGGATTTCGAGTAGAACAAATATCTTTCCTAAAAGCAATTAACCAACCTGAACTGTCATCAAGAGGTGATGAAGAAGAAAGATATGACAGAAAGAAGCTGAAAAACTCTCAAACAGAAAGAGAAGGCTCCAACGAACGTGGTGGAGGTGTCATAAAGAGCTTCCGCCACAGTCTAGCCAGCGTATGGGATGCACATGCTTGACTGGGAGAGAGAGATAGCGCGTGACAAGGTATTTTGACCCGAAATAAGTTAGGTTAGGTCACACTTGACGAGGCAATCCTAACCCTATAATCTATTTTGAGATTGATGGCAGCGACAACAGCAAACGACGATGGACAGCAATAGACAGTGGCGGACTATAGAGCGGGTGCTTTGATACCAACTTAAAGTTCGGGCACTATTTTTTGGAATTGCTTGAGTTAATTTTTACTCACAGCAGACTTTGTTTATATATATTAAAAACAAAAGTATATACACTAGAAGAAGAAAGCAGAGACTAGCACATTACAGTAGTGTTGTAGTCTATTACCCTAGGCTAGCCTACAAACATGGATACAAGCACACAAATGCAAATACAATAAAGAAAAAGTACATACAACTTTTAACAATTAGAAATTATACCTTCACTTGTTAGACTATGTTAGATTTACTATTGTAGCTTAATTTAGTGTCAGATATAAAGCCACTTTTTGCTTTATCTATTTTGAAGTTGCAAACTTTAGGAACCTATTCTATAAAACTTTATTTCTTTCTCTATAATCAATTATATATATATATGAGTTGTTGAGCGTTTGTTCAATGCATTTCAGCAATGTAATCCATTATTTCAACATGGTATCAAAGTGGGTACAATCCTACTCTGTTGTCTCCACCATAGTCCACTGTTGCTTGTCGTCTTATGTCTGCCAGAAACTGCCATCTGCCACTTCTCGCTGCCATCTACTAGCAACCATTTTCTCTGGCACCTTAGGTGTAGGTACACCTTGTCAAGCAACCTCACCACTAGTCAACTGTTGCCACCGAAGCCACCGTGTCGGACATCAAAGCTTGACTGTTTCTAGCAATTTTTCACTTGCAGAATTCATTTATGTTGTTCTTTTCTTCTTATTCATTCCTGGGAATCATTTTTGTGATATTTCAGTCCATTCATCACAAAATGGTTGGTTCATCCAAGTTAAGGCCTCTAATTCTGTTCAGTAATTTTAACTAGTCAAGATATCTAGTTCTCTAGGTCTATTTTAGGCCTCAAGTTCATTTTTGCTTTCGTTTGATTAGCAGGTCTGAGTTTGGCTCATCTTCCCTTTCATTCTTCATTCCTAGTTCTAAAGAAATGACAACTTTAGGCCCTATTCTCTCTATTTTTGGGACATCCATCATCACTGGAAAGATATTTAGTATCTAGGAAGCTACTTTGCTATAGGTTTGCATTAATTGATAAATTAGTTGTCGCATCTTGATTAGAAGATGTACTTGGAGTTGTTTTCGTTTAGCTATTTATGATGCATTGTATATTTCATGTGCTAGTAACAAAAATGGATTCTTTCTACTTCATTTGGTCTATTCACTTACAATGTCCCTTGTTAGTGTATGAGTATCCATCATCAATTGTGAAGGTTTGGCATGGTATATTGAACAAAATGATCAACAGGAGATGCCAGTGTTCTTGAAGTTGTTTTGTTTGGTGTGTTGATGCTTTTGCTCACAAGGTGTTTGAGATTATTTCTTCTTAAAGACAGATTCAAGATGTTGTAATTTATTGGTATTTTCCTACTTTAAGCTTTTGTCCATGGTGGTTGTTAGAAAAGCTATTTTTTATATCTATTGTAACGCTTTTCATAAGCTATCTTGTTGCAACTAGAATATAGGATATTGTATTTTTCCTTTCTCATGTAAAAGGTTATTTAGACTCTTGTCAAAGGACTTAGAGTAACTCTAATAGTGAGGATGGAGTGTAACTTTATTAGAATTATTCTAAGAGTCATTTGATCTCTCCTATATATATATATAGTGAGAACTTACACACTTAAGCATCAATATCAAAATACCTCAATGTTGAGTTGATATCAGAGCAAATTCGATCCCGCTCTATTTTTCACACTTTAGATCATCGTCACCATCATCCACAACCAATGTCTATCATGTGACTATCTCTGATTGCCACCTTCCTATCTCCAACCATCATTGTCGCCTGTGTAGTCAACATTTTCTCCAACGACCTTCGGAATTAGGTGTCTCCTTGAGCAGAACCCAAGTTAAAAATTGAGGTCCAAAACCTTGTCATGCATTTTCACATGCCAACTTTTTGTGCACATCAAACCAGCATATGCAATACACACACTACACTCTAGTCACCAAAAAGTTGTCACGCAGTGACAAATTGCAATTCAGCACCTCATGGTCTTGTCTTAAGCATCAATACCATTATTCCTTTTTTTTAAGTCTAAGTCCAACATCTTTCTCTCTCTTTGGCCTTATTCTTCCCCTATTACAATAAAATGCTTACCAACAGAATGAGTAAAGGAGGTAGCACTCAATGCACAAACTACAACCTCCTCTAGCCTAGTATTTTAACAGCTTGCTTTTCTTAATGTATGAACAGTCAAGGTTTATAGATAATTGACTAAGATGCTTCTGATCATATTTGTGGTAATGGTTCTCTATTCACCTCTCTATCTTCTCCAAAATTCTCCCATTTGGTTACCTTACCAAATGGGTTTGAGGTTGTTGTTAAGGGAGTTGGTCAAGTCTCTCTATCTCCCACATTAAACTTGGAGTTGGTTCTCTTTATCCCTAATTGTCCTTTTAATATATTCTCTCTACGTCAATTAACCACGTCATTAAATTGTTCTATAATTTTTATTAGCACATGAATCCAAAGGACTTCACTATCTTGAAACCAATCCTTTTGTGTCTTGTTTTGTAAATCCATCTTCAAACATGATTGTTTTGGACATCCAAACTTGCTAAAATTGAAGAAAATGGTTCCTAAACTCAACAAACTTTAGGTGTTAAAGTGTGAGGTATGTCAATTAGGAAAACATGTGAGGTCTTTGTTTCCAAAGAAATTTGAAACAAAATGTAACTTTATCTTCTCTACCATTCATTCAAACATTTGGAGTCCAAGTTGTGCCACATCTTTTGGGTTTAGATACTTTGTCACATTTATTGATGAGTTTTCTCGATGCTCTTAGGTATATTTAATGAAGGATACATTTGAACTTTTGTCCATCTTTATATCCTTTTTCAATGAGATCAAGAATAAATTTGGAAAAATAATTAAAATTTTTCCCAATGATAATGCAAAAGAATATTTTCCTTCTGATCTCTCTTCTTTATTCTCCTCATAAGGAGCTTTACATCAATCAATGTGTCCTCATACACCACAACAAAATGGTAAGGCAAAAGGAAAACATAGACACTTAGTAGAAACAACTCGCACCTTATTGCTCAATGCAAATGTTTATGTTCATCAGTGGGGTGATGACATTCTCATTGCTTGTTTTCTAATAAATAGAACGTTTTCTTCATCTCTTGAAAATAAAATTCCTCATTCAATTCTCTTTCCAAATTAACCCTTGTATCATGTTTCTCCTCACATTTTTAGGGGTACTTGTTTTGTTCAAAATGTATCTCCAAGTGTGGACAAGCTTTATGCTAAGGCAATCAAATGTGTCTTCCTTGGATATTTTTGCATTAAAAAAGGTATAGGTGTTACTCTACAAACACTAGACAATACTATATGTCTGTCGGTGTTACTCTACAAACACTAGACAATACTATATGTCTGTCGGTGTTATCTTTTTTTAAGAAACGTCTTTCTTTTCTTTTTCCATGAAAGATTTCAATTCTATTCAACAAGTCTTACATGTTCCTTTCTTTGATTTGTTATCAACCTCACAGTCCAACTAATAGTTCACTTGAAACATCTCCACCGCCTCTCATTACATCCCAACACAAAACACACAAGACTAATCCCACATTACATGATGAGTCATCTAGTTCATGTTCTTCACCATTAGTTGCTCTTGCAACGAATCCACATGATGAGAGTTCTAGTTGGCCTATTGCTATTAGGAAAGGTATTTAATCAACTTGAAATCCCATCCTATTTACAATTTTGCATTATCATCATTTGTCGCCTTCATATAGAAATTGACAACCATTTTGTTCAAGAAAAGTTGTTATCTAAGGAGATTGGTACTAAATTTGTTAGTTCAAATGATCAACCTGCAAACATCTTGACAAAGTCTTTGAGAAGGCCTCAGATTCAATTTTTTGCTCCAAGCTTGGTGCATATGATCTATATGCTCTAGCTTGAGGAAGAGTGTTAGAAAAGCTATTTTTGATATCTATTACAAAGCTCTTCTTAAGTTGTCTTGTTGTATCTAAAATATAGGATATTGTATTTTTCCTTTCTCGTGTATAAAGGTTATTCAAACTATAGTCGAGTGAGAACTTACTCACTTAAGCATTAGCATCAAAATATCTCAATCTTAAGTGTGGCTAAGCATTGTGTCAAGCTTCTATCATGGATGGTTAAGTAATGAGATGTTTTGCTTCTGTCTTGAGGGATTAGCTTCTACTATTAACAGGTTAACGATTTGCCTACTGGCTTTGGAAAGCATTTTATGTTACCGTTTATCACCATTGTCGCTAACTATTCAACAAGGGTACTATTCATCCACTGTGCATAAGCCCAAGGTTCACTATCTTTTTAGATATAAAAAAAATGGCATCTATAGATCCTATTTTGTAGAACTTTGGTCAAATGATACATTGGTTTGTCCTTGTCCCAAATGCACTAGCTCTATCTTTGTCCCAATTGCACTAGCCTCATCCTTGTCCCAAATGTATTACTCCAATCTTTGTTCCAATTCCATTGGCCTCATCTTTGTCCTAGATGCACTAGCCCATCCTTTGTTCCAGAAGCACTAGTCTTGTCTTTGTCTCAATTGCATTGGCCTTGTTTGGGTTTGATCTAGTCAATAACTATCTTTTTGGTGAAGACAATGTATTGTAACAAGCTTAAGCTTTAGCTTGAGGGGGAGCATGTTGGAAGTTGTTTATATTCTTATGGTCTATAAGGAATTAAAGAGATGATGGAGGGACTAAATCAAATGCAACCATCCTCCACCCCTAATGTTCCAACAACCTGCGTTTCTCAATCAGCCACTAATCAAAGTTCATGGATCACTAACTCAAGTGCCTTAGATCATTCCAAGCAGAATTGCTTAGAGATGTCCTTGTATACATTGGTTGCATTGTCATCATGGGTTTCAATCTGCTCCCGCTCAATGTCTAAGTTTGAAAAACAATCTTCAATTATTGGTGTCATATTCTATGCACGAGAGTCCTCTACCTTGGAATTGTTTCATTATCTAATGCTTCAGTTTATATGTTCTAACCTTGGTGCATACAACTTATATGTTCCAACTTGAGGTTGAGTGTTAGATTATATTAGATTTACTGTTGTAGCTTGATTTAGTGTCACCTATTAAGCATTTGTGTTGTATCTATTTCATAGTAAACTTTAGGAACCTACTCTCAAAAACCTTTCTCTCTCTGTAATCAGTTTCATATATATGAGATACTGAGTGTGAATTCAACGCACAGCAATGTAATCCATTATTTCAAAATCATAGGTGTGTGCATGTGTGATTTTTTAATATATCAGATTTTTTCTAATTTAAAATTTTTAATAATAGAAATTATACCTTCAGTTTGCTCCTGAAGGGTTTGTTCATAATTTACCACAATCTAATGGAGACATTTGAAATGCTTTTAAACTTCAAAGAGAAATAAATATATGTAATTCACTCAAAAAAGAAAATCATAGGTGTGTGTATGTGTGATTTTCTATTCAGAATTGTTGTACAGTGATCGCAAATAAGAATAAGCCATAATTAACTCTTTCTATTCTCCTGGGTCCAAGTAGTTTGACTAGCTGGAATCTTTTTTTTTTATGTATCTTCCTTTATGCTCATTGGATTAGAAGTAAAATAGACAGGAAAACAAATATGGAAGATAGAAGTAAAAATGAAATGTAGTTGAAAATGTGTTTGGATTAATTGGAAATAAGAATGAAAAGAGGAGAAATTTCTCTTCACTAGTTTGGATGTTAGGAGAGATGATGAAAATAAAAAATAAATCATATATAAAGTTTTTATACTAAACAAATAAATTTTTACTATGTTATTATTTCTTAGCATTACATTATTTATTTTTATGTTATAAGAAAATTATTTAATTTTTAAAATATTAAAACAATAAAATAATATAATGCAGCAATTTTCCCCTCCCATTTCATGGAAAGTTAGGGGTAATTTCTTTATGTTGAACTCACTAAAAAATTTGTTTCCTTCCTATTTCTCCTCTTAAGAGAATAGTGAAAATTGATATCCTTTGTTAGGAGGTACTTTATCCCTTTCGATTTGAAAAAGCTATAAAATGAAATTTCAGTTTTTTATTCTGTTTTCATACATGACAAAGTGAGGAAAGGAAAGAATATCTTTTAAATATCCCACCCATTTTGTCAACTTTACTTAAAATGATGGAAAATATTCATAGGATAAAAAATTTCATGCTATTGCATCACTATGATTGAGGATAAAATAATACAATATACAAAACATAACATGCATTTGGATTAGGTTTCATGAATAATCCCAAAAATTTGCATGATATAAAGAAATCTACTGGGCAGGTTAAAAAGAAAAGGTTTTGGTACCATTATTTTATAGATATATTTTTAGCTTTTATAATCAAAAGAGCTTTATTCTCCTGTGAATAGAAAGTAAACAAGGACTAAATATCCAAGGCGATAACTTATTCCCACCAACAACCAATTTCGAAAGACGATATATTTCATGCCCAATTTTGAACTTACTTGCAAGTATGCTATATATGCATCTACAATGTCCTCGATGGTATTAGCCTTGTCTTCTGTTAGTCTACAGTTAAACAAAAGCATGAGCTAGTAAGATATATAGTTCCATCGATGTCAAACAATGGTACAGAACCTATGATAATATAATACACCTGCACATAATACTCAAAAGAGTATTATTACTTATATTACATTTTTTATAAGTGTACAATAAAATAATTCAAAAAAACTCTTACTTCTGGTAATAATTGCTATGTTTAAGTGCATAAAGTTCAAATAGATGTCGAGGGTTTGGCCCAAGTACCTCCGCAATCACTTTCCACTGCAATTTAAGAAATATCAGTTAAAACATGCAACAATTTCTAGGAACCAAAATAAGAATTTAAAAAATACTAGTAAAACTTATTTGAAGATAATGAAATGTCCATACTTCTGAATGACTAAAATAATCAGTGACCAGGTGCATGTTGGCTTCTTGTGGAGTCCATCCAAAGGTCTGCAGGCAAAAGTTGTTGAATGAATATCATAAGAGTAACCAAATTACAAAATAACAAATCAAAAAGGTCTTAGACACACATGTACAAGTACAATGTACGGACAACCTCAAAAGTCATCTTGACTACATGATGGGAGACCAAGAACAGTTGGGTATTATTATTTCAAATAGAAAAGGAGATTGGAAGATTAATCTACTGCCTCCCTCTCCCAGAGGACAAGCTCCACAATACAAATCAAGAGAAAATCACCAAAAGTGTCTCTCCCTAACAGAATGTTCTATGTTTATTCACCTCTCCCTCAACCAACTCCCTAAAAGATAAATAAATAAATAATAACAAAGATATATTCTAAAGATAAACCAAGATAACAAAATTCAAATAGCATAATCCTAAACTAAAGATAAATCCTAAAGATAACCTATGATAGAAGAATGAAATAGTCCTAAACTAAAGATAGAGCCTAAGGATGAGATATGATAACAGAATCTTAAACTAAATTTGTTGATTTCTGAATTGGGTTCTATCATTGCCTTCTCCTATGACAGCAGCCTTGTTCTAAAGGCTGAAAGAAGAGAATTGGCTATGAATAACAAACTCTTCCTCCCTAGTGGCCTCCTCAATGCCCTCCCTTCTCAAGTAGCATACTCACATCCTCTTGCTCTTCCTCCATGTCACACTTTATCGATTTAATCTCCCCTTCTCCATTGATAAATTTGTCTTCTATGAGTAGGGTAAGTCTGGTCTTTTTGTCTGGGCAGTGTGATGCATAGGATGATATTGCTCCACAACAAAAACACAAGCCCCACTACCTCTTATCAAACAATTCTTGAGAAGATAGGTAGCGATTTCCCTAACCCCAACCCATATGACTTGGTTCAAGTTTCGAATTCTGGGAACAAGAACACAAATTCCTAGACTTTTAGTAATTCAATTGAGCACTGAGCATTAATTTCTGACTAAAAACCTTTCACCTTGCTATCTGACTCCCCATACAGCACACACTCCACATCTCAAGCTAATAAGAGAGCCTTATTAATGGTCTTTGGTTGGTGAAGAGGTACCCTAGCCTAGCTTCAGGTTTCAACCCATGCATAAAGTAGCCAATGAATTGTTCAGGCACTTGGGAAATGAAAAACTTAAATACCTCAACAAACTCTACAACAAATGCTTCTGCACTAGTGTTGCTAAATGCTCATATTGATTATGAGTATTGTTGAAAATAAAGAATTTAAAGTATAATGTATTAAAGTATTTAGGCATAGTATCTTTGATTTTGAGAATATTATTTTATCTTTAATTTAGAGAAAACTATATCTCTTTAATTTATTGTAATCAACCTTTTTCTACTTATATAAACATTCATCTGTATTGTGTTTATACACACAGTTTCTCCTTCATGTTTCTGTTCTTTCTCTTTTATTTTAACATGGTATTAAGAGCTTCTTGAAAACTGTATTTGCCCGATGGACCCACTATCCTTGGTGAAATTTTTTGGGAATCATTTCTCTTTTCTAGTTCGCTGTTTTTTTTTCTAGTCAACCTTATTTTTCCGGCATGTTTTTTGGTGTTTTTCCAGCAAGTTTTCTAGCGACTATTCCCACGAGTTATACTCCAAACTCATTTTTCGCCAATCTCCGCAACCATGATGATCGTGTCACTATTCGACGCTCAATGCGCTCTCACATGCCGATTCTTTGCAACACCAACTGTGTCGTCTGGCAGTGCATGGTGGCTCCGTTCCAACCCCAACTTCCAACGATGACCTCACCTATATTGGGCAACCCTACCCCTAGAGTTTTGACCTCGTTGGACGTGATTTAGTGATCCTCCCTTTTTCTTCTCTCTCCAAACAGGTTGCTTTCTCTCTCTATCGGAACTGTTTTTCAAGTATTTTTGCATATTCATCTTCTATGACATCCAGCACCTTTTCTTCGCTTCCCAGGGCAGAGCCTACCATTTTTCCCAACAAGCATGTGTCTATTGAGAAGACGGATGGCTCTAACTACTCTGCTTAGGCCTCTAAAATTGGTTTATGGTTTAGTGGGTTGAGATATAAATCCCACCTCACTACTTCTATAGATTTCATACCAAAAATGGAGTATAAGCAATAACGAAAAATTGTTGCCCAACATTGTAGTGTTCTCAAATCAGCAATTCACCCCTCCCTCGCTCAAACCAATTTTCAAGCCCCATAAAACTTGTGAATCAATTTGGAGTGAGGCTCGTGCACTCTACACCAATGACACTCAATGCCTGTATAGCGTGAGCCAGGATCTAATGATGTTGCTTGCTCCCTGACATTTTGATGGCCCTATGTCTGCTTATCTAGGTTGTGTTCATGTTGCGACTATCATGAACTCCCATCTCCTACTGCATCCAATCCAATCAAGACGAAGAAGGAATTAGATAATCGAAGTCTCTTCTTTATGACCTTGGCCCTATATGGCTTTCCCTTGGAATACTCTACAATGACATTTGCATCTTCTTCCCTTCTTCGCCCTCCACCCAAATCTGCCACGGAATCCCTGCCTTCCACTTCAGGTGATACTTCTGTCCTTACCTCGCAAAGTGGTAATTCTTCACGCTCACGCACAAACATCTCTAACTTCAAGAGTAAGTATAAGTGTGACCATTGTCACTGTAATAGCCATACCATTGATTGGTGTTGGAAGCTACATAATAAACCCCCTCGTCTAGCAAATGCTGCTCAAGCATCCACTCCTGATCCACCTGTGCTGCTTACACAGCCAGTTGATCAGCCTTGTATGACTCCTACTACCTATAAGGACTTTCTTCGTTGGTATGAAAGCTAGTAAACTCCCAACACTACTACTTTAGTAGCTCACACTGGTAAATCTTACGCTTGCCTTTCTCAATCCTCTTCCTTGGGTCCTTGGGTCCTTGGGTACTAGATTTAAGTGCATTTGACCACATTACTAGTAATCGTTCTCTTTTCTCTTCACTCACTACAACTAGCCCTTTTCCCTCCATCAACTATACCAATAGTACTCAAACACAAGCCTTAGGCATTGACACTACCCATCCACTTCCATCGCTTACAATTCACTCTATTCTTTATGTACCTAACTGCCCATTTAACTTACTATCTATCACATGTCTAATCTAATCCCATGACCTTATTCTTACTTTTACTAAACATTTTGTTACCTTGCAAGAACAGATCTCGAGACAAATGATTGGCGTTGGATATAAGTTGCATGGTCTATACTATCTCTCTTTACCACTAGTATGTGCATCTACTGTATCTCTAATGATGGTTCATGCTCAACTAGGACATCCTGGTTTGCTCAAATTGTGAGTCATGTTAGTTAGGGAAACACATTCATCAATCATTTTCTAACAGAGTTAATAAGCAAGTTGTGTCTCCCTTTTCCATAGTTCACTCTAATGTTTGGGGTTTCTCTCATGTTGAGAGTGTCTAGTTTTCAATATTTTGATTCTTTTATTAATGATTTTTCTCGTTGTACATGAATTTGGTTAATGAAGAGTCAATATGAATTATTTTTTATATTTGATAAGTTTTATAATGAAATAAAAACACAATTTGGTATACCTATCCGATCTCTTCGCAGTGATAATGCCTGTGAATATTTGTCTTATCAATTTCAGCAATTCATGGCATCCAAAAGGATTCTCCATCAAACATTTTGCCCTTATACACCTGAACAAAGTAGAGTGGTTGAACGAAAGAATTGACAACTCATTGAAACTACCTGACACTTCTCATCCATCATCATGTTCCCCACCACTTATGAGCTTGTTACCTCATTAATCACATGTCATCCTCTGTTCTGAATAATCAGGTTCCCCACTCTATACTCTTTCCAAAGTCTCCCCTCTACAATTTTCCCCTTATCTTTGGTTCTACCTATTTTGTTCACAATCTCACTTTGGGTCGTGACAAACTCTCTCTTCGTTCCTTCAAATGTGTCTTCTTGGGTTTACATCGTTCTCAAAAAGGTTATCATTGTTTCGCTCCTGATTTTAATAGGCATTTTATCTCTTCTGATGTCTCATTTTTTTAATTCGTTCCATATTTTGAGTTTGTCAAATCTGACCTTGAGCTATGGAGTTTTGCCTCTCCTAGTCCACCTATCCTTCTTCCTCTTTTCTCACTAGATGACTCTACTCCAACCTGAGATGATCCTCAGGTGTATCAGTGCCACCCTTGACACCGAGATGTTATGCCTCCTCCTCCAACGAATGAGATAGTAAAACTCATGCCTGACTCTTCCCCGGTTCCATCTTGCCCACCAGATTTGACTCTGTCTAATGACATTCATTGGCCTATTGCTCTACAAAAAAGTATACATTCAACTCGTAATTCATCCCCACACTATACTAAGCTTAACTATCAACGTCTTTCTCCTACACACTATACTTGTTTGTCTTCTTTGTCTTCTGTTTCTATTCCCAATATCCTAGGTGAAGCATTATCACAAACAAACTGACGAGCAGCAATGATTAACAAGATGTGTGCTCTCCAGAACAATGGCACGTAGGAGTTGGTTCCTCATTTTGCTAGTAAATCTGTTGTTGGGTGTTGTTGATTATACATTCTTAAAGTTGGTCCAAATGGTACCATTGATTGATATAAAGTCTGCCTGGTTGCAAAAGGTTACACATAAGTCTATGTACAAGACTATACTAACACTTTCTCTCCAGTCACTAAGATGGCTTTTATCAAACTCTTCTCGATCTTCTCGATAGTTGTCATTTGTCACTAGCTCCTTTTCCAACTTGATATTAAGAATGTCTTCCTTCGTAGTGACCTCAATGAAGAAGTTTACATGGAGCAACGACCTAGGTTTGTTACTCATGGAGAGTCTTCTACTATGGTGTGTCATCTTTGCAGGTCTCTCTATGAGCTTAAACAGTATCCTCGAACTTGGTTTGGTTGCTTTGAAGATGTGCAACAATTTCATATGACACATAGTGAAGTTTATCACTCTGTCTTCTGTCTTCTATCATCACTCCTCTAAATGATGCATCTATCTTATTATCTATGTAGATGACATTGTTATCACAAACAGTGATCAAGATGGCATTTCTAGTTTGAAGCAGTATCTAACTCTCAAATTTCAGACTAAAGACCTTGGTAAACTTCGATATTTCCTAGGTATCGAAGTTGCTCAATCCAAGGATGAATTAGTTATTTCACAGAAGAAATATGCTTTGGACATCCTAAAAGAAATTTAACTTATTAAATGCAAAACCAGTAGATACACCCATGGATCTAAGTGTCAATTGATACCTAATCAAGAGGAGCCCTTCTCAAATCATGGAAGATACAAGAGGTTGGTTGGAAAGTTGAACTATCTAACTGTGACTGGTCCAAACATTGCTTTTGCAGTGTGGTAAGACAGTTTTTAAACTCATCTTGCCAAGAATATTGGGAAGCAATAACTCAGATCCTAAAATACATTAAGAATGCTCTCAACAAAGGCCTCATTTGTGAAGATACGGGACGTGCCCAGATTATTGGATATCCAAATGCTAACTAGGTTGGCTCACCCAGTGATAGACACTCCACTCAAGGATATTGTGCTTTAGTTTGAGACAACCTGATATCCTAGAGAAGCAAAAAACAGAATGTTGTGGAAAGAACAAATGTCGAAGAACAATATAGAATCATAGCATTAGTGACGTGGGAACTCATATGACTAAAGTAGCTTCTCAAATAACTCAAATTTGAAGGGAACTCAATTGACTATCATATGTGACAATCAGGCAGCTTTACCTATTGTTTCTAATCATGTCTTTCACGAAAGGACCAAGTACATTGAAGTTGACTATCATTTTATAAGAGAGAAACTTGAGTCTAGAGACATTATTATAAGCTTCCTTAATTCTAGTGATCAGTGGTTGACATCTTCATTAAGTCTCTAAGGGAACCAAGGATTAGTTACATTTGTAACAAGCTGAGCACATTTGATTTGTATACTCCAACTTGAGGAAGAGTGTTGAAAATAAGAAAATAAAGTATAATGTATTGAAGTATTTAGGCATAGTATCTTTGATTTAAAAAAATTTATCTTATATTTGATTTAGAGGAATTTATCTTATCTTTGATTTGGAAGAAACTATATCTCCACTAATTTATTGTAATTAATTTTTTTCTGCATACATAAACATTTATTCATGTTGTGTTTATACACGCGGTTTCTCCTCCATGTTTTTGTTCATTCTCTTTTATTTTAACAAGTTACATCCCCAAAGTGCTCCAACAAAGCCTCCTTCAATTTGTTCCATGAGAGTCCAAGATCAACCTCCCAAAACACAGAAAACCAATGGACAACATTCCCTTCCATTGACAATTAGGAGGGGAATTTTCATTTCTAGTTGAGTACCTTGCACACAAAAATACATTTATGCTCATAAAATCCAACCACACGGGTTTGTTCTATCGAAAGAAGGTAATTCAACCCTTTTTGCTAACAATGGATAGTCTCGTCTGGGACACCTAAGGGTGGAAGGAACTTCTCCCAGAAGGAACTTGTCAACCATTTGAGGTTGATTACAAAATTTTGTTACTTAGCAATATGTGCTTCTTGTTTGAGACATTGCCAAAGTTCAACAACCAAGGAACTCATCTCTTGAAATTGAGCATCTAGAGCTGCAACTTTGGAGTTCAGAGCATCGCCTTGGAGACCATGATGAACAATCCAACAAGTCTAACCAATGATGGGAGATCAAGAATACTGACAGATTAATCTACTACTTCCTTCTCCCAGAGCACAAGCTTTACAATATAATTCAAGAGAAAATCACCAAAAGTGTCTTTCCCTCACATACTATAGGTATTTATTACCCTCACCCTCAACCAACTCCCTAAAAGATTAAGAAAAATAAAAAAAATAAGAGAATAACAAAAAAAATTCTAAAGATAAAGCTATGATAATAGAATTCAAATAACAAAATCCTAAACTAAAGATAACCTATGATAATAGAATGGCATAATCCTAAACTAAAGATAAATCCTAAAGATAAGATGTCATAATAGAATCCTAAACTAAATTTATTGATCTTTGAGTTGGGCTTTATCACTACATAACCAAATTCTAAGAGGAAGCACTAAAATAAGTTACAATAACAACCATGTCTAAAATGGCAGCCGGCACCATTCTTGTGCCTTCATTTTGGAATGACGTTGTCTACACCCTTAGGGTTATGGGGCCTCATGTGTGTGTGCTTAGCCAAGTTGATCATGAGAGAAAACCCGCAATTGGTTACATTTATAAAGCGATGGATAAAGCAAAGGAGGCAATTCAAAATTCTTTCAAAGAAAATAAAAAAGTATAGACATATTTGAAAGTATTGATACAAAACGGGATGTTCAACTCCATAGTCCATCGAGTTCTACAAAAATCCAAGAATCGATTTTGGTACCAAAGTGATGGTGGAGCTTAGTAGTTGCACTAACAGGTTTAGTGAGAATAAAGAAATGGTAGATAAGATTTCAAGTGAGTTGGCTACATATAAGAGGGCAAAGGCCTCTTTGGATTGAAATTGGCCATAAGACAAAGGAGTACATTGACTCTTAGTAAGTGTGAAAGTGCATTTCCTCTACTAATCTCATTACAATACATGTGACAATTCATGTATTACAACTGAGTGTAGAGGAACTATGGATCGCATGCTCCAAATCTTCAAAAGCTTGTCATTAAAGCATTGAGGTTGACTTGTAGTTCATTAGGAAATGAACGTAATTGTAGCATGTTTGAGCATGTAAGTTAATATTAAAAGATTTAAATATAGAGTATTCATACAATGATTGTGAAAATAACATTTTTTAATTATAATATAGATTTATTTGAAGAAGAGAAGTAAGCTTGGGCATCATTATATAAATGCCAAGTGGTAATAGACACCAAAAAGTAAGCTTGAGTTGTATACTAACTGCAGTTCTTCATAAGAGAGAGAACCATAGTGTCATTTAACATCTTTTACTGACCAATGAGAACTCAAATGCTACAAAATTGGTGCCATAACCAGAAAGACAGAAAATAGAAATGCCAAGCCAGTTAACTCTGTCACAGGCCTTGTTAAACATTAGTGAGCCCTATTGAATGTTGTGTGGGCACTGACATATATTAACAGATTTTGCTTTTGTTTTAACTTTCCTATCCCAGGAGACTTAACCTCATAAAGTAGTGAAGTGCATTTTACCTTGTTACTAGTCAGTTTTGGTTTTTTCCAGGGAAAGGGAGGCAGACGTCCTAAACAAAAACAGCAGTAGACTAATCCTACATTCCTATGCCATGCTTAAGTCAAAGGAGGACTGCATACAAGAGCATGTCAGTTCATGAATCTTGACCCAAATTCATACATAAAATCTCCAAATGATTCGTGTGCATAGGTGTGTGTAGAGAGCAAGCGAAAGAGGAAGATGATAGTTATTCAAGTACCTCACGTGAGATAAATATCTCCATATATCCAAACTCCAAGAAAGCTTCGTATGAATAGTAACTGTGGCAAATAACAAGGTATTGGAATTTGTTGAAAGGACAGAAAGGTAAAACAATTGTAGAAAGGGCAACACCAAATATTAAATTAGCACAAATATTACATAAGAGTGAAAGAATTCAGAATACATGAAGAGAGGGAGGATATAAGAATTAGAAAAATAGATGAGAACACTGAAAAACCAAAAGATCTACAGAATGAGACCATAAAAAAATGAACCGGGTATGTTGAATGTGTATATATATAACATGAAAGTCAACCTAGACCCAAGGCCATGAAAAAACATTCAAGTCTCAAGTATACAGGCAAATGTTTTGATTTACTGCAGTAACACAATCAAAATTAACTATGTACAATCATCACAAAATATGATTGCAATCAAAGTAATGAATTGATACAGAAAAATACAAGTGGTTCTACTTATTCTGGTCCTGGCATCTTGTAGTGGCCTTTCGATCATTTGATACAAATAGTTTCCCCATATTATATTATTACATAGTCAGAAGTTGATATGTTTATGAAAAGAAACTGCATTGCCTTCTATGCAAAATAAGTAATTAATTATGTAAAAAGTTAATAAGATTCCAAATTGTTTTCATTGCAAAACAAATAAGTTTAATAAGCACAAAAATTTAAGCAATAATGGCTAAAAACGTTGAATTGAAATCCAGTGACAGTTTAACAAATTTGCACAGCATATTGTGACAAAATGTAAGGAGAGGAAAGCAATGAAGTTCAACTTAAGAAAACCACCTATCAGATGTCACCAGGATAACAGGCAGAGAAAGCTCATTTGCACCGAAAGCCATTATTCTCCATATCAGACTATCATGATATAGGGGTCCACTGACTGATGACTCGTCATTTTCAGTGGCATGCTTCAGAACTTCAATATTGTTAATAACTAGCTTTGGCTGCAGTCACTTCAAAATGTCATCAATTTGAACAGCACAAGTCACAACACACTATCCAAAAAAATGCAATCCAACATGACTTCATAGCATAGATAGATAACGCAAATAATCTTGCAAAAGAAACTCATTTTTGGATTGATACTAGCATGAAATGAATCTTTATATTCAACAATTAAATTCAAGGCTACGAGGCACCAATACTTCAATTTGCTTCATGTATTCATATCCGATACATATCAGTGATGTATCGAAACCAATAAAGTATTGATAATTCAACTTGTTTCACATATTCAATACCAATGCTCTTTGGATACTTTACCACTACGTATCAGTAAAGTATCCAAGTTTTTAAAACATTTTATAAAATTTCAATAAAGTTACATGAAACACATAAATATGCATGACACAAAAACATAGAAGCAATGCCTATTAATGAACCAAAAATGAAATTGTTTTCTTTATAAATGATTTCAAAAATTGAATGAGATTGATAGTCCAGCTTCTGTGTGTAAATAATAGAAAGTTATTTATGATGACAATAATTTATAATTAGTGTTATTTTTAGTAATGTCCATAAAGTATGAGTTTAATTTGGATTTGCATAATTGCAATCATATATATATCATGTTTTATGAAATTTTATGTATTTTTAAATATGTATCTTACATGTATCATATCTTATATATTTTAAAATAACCGTTTCGCTGTATCCTATATATTTTAAAATAACCGTATGGCTGTATCGAATACGATTTCATACACGTATCATATCTATGCATCTCAGATTCAAGGTTTATAACTACGGTTCAAAACCACAATTGCAGCCACAATACCATGGTTTTGGAGGTCTCTGCAACTGCAATTGAGGCTACATCAGCCACAACTGCCTGCAATTTAGATAATGGCAAACCTAGATTAAATTGAGTATTTTCGGAAACAAACTACACATGTACCTGGAAACGATCAATTTCAGCAGCTTGTGACAACAACTCCAATAACAAGCAAGGCCAGTCAGTGGAAGAATGTGTCAAAGTCCTCGAGAACACGCCGGTCCTATTCATGTGAGCAATGGCTTTGGCCCTCCAACCTTGCTGAACCGCGATTACCTCCTTCGCCAGTTTCAGTGCTGCAACCGATTCCTTCAAGTAAGAAGTCTCCTCAAAGGACAAGCCATTCTTCTCCTGCTCCCCAAGTCCCAAAATCCGGCGAACATCCGCCGCGGTGCATTGACCAGACATGGCGAACACAGCGCGGTCCCATAACGCGGACCGGGAAGCCCGGTCCGGAACGCGGGACTTGCCCTGCAGCACGCTACGGAGAGCGGCGGTGAGGCCGTGCCATTTGTTGAGGGTAGCGAATATTTGTTGGGAGGTGATGGTGCCAGCGCGGACGCCCTTCTCGGCCATGGACTCCAGGCATTGCTCGAGGCTTTGGCGGCAATCCGAGAGGGCCGGCGGAGGGCGGGTGGACCACGAGGCCCACGGGCCGTGTGATGGGCCGTGGTGGGCTTTGGTGGGTTCGGCGAAGTCGACGTAACCGGTGAGATGGGGGCCTTTGCTCCAGTCGGGGAGTAAACCTGAAAGACGGGGAAAACGGTGAAATAGGTTTTAGAGAGAGAATGAGAGAGAGGGAGTGAGAGAGAAGGGTACGTTGGAGAATGAGGGTGGTTTTGCCTACGCCTCTGGGGCCGTGAAGGAGGAAGAGTTGAGGGACACGGTGGTGCTGCGCGTGGTTGTTGAGGATGGTTTCTAGGAGGGGTCTCGGAATGATTCTCCATGCTTTCTTTGCTGCCATTTTGATCTCTGTGAAATGGTACGTGTTTTGGTTTTGGTGCTTAGTCTTATTGATGCGGGGACTGAGTTACAAACGATAATAGGAATTGGGGTTTTTAGAGGTTTAGCTCATTGCGCAGGAAGGAATAGATGATATAATAATTAAAAATAATATTTGGATTTTAAATAGTTAAAGATATTTGATATAATTATTAATTTTAAAAAACTATTTTTTGTTTTTATTAATTTTATGGTATTTTTAAAGAAAAATAAGCAATTATTTATTCTAAAATCATTTGTGCCAAATGTGTTGTCGTGAATCGACTTAATTTCGTCCTCAAAAGTAAAGCATATTAAGAGGAACTTAACCTAAAGGATCATAGTTGTTAAGATCACGATTTTATTAATAGAATCGGACATTTCTACATCATGCATAGTGAAACATTCTTATTTTTACTAACTAAATTGATCGACTATATTCTATTTTGAAAAAGACAACGTCAAAATAAAATAACATTGTATTCCCAAAATATTGTATAATAAATATTTAAAGAATCTTAAAAATAGTTTTTAAACCATTAATACACTCTAAATAACTAATAATGATTATGAGAATTTTATAAGATTTTATAGAAAACTTATAATTAGCTTATAATTAATACACTCTAAATATAATTCTTTTGCAAAAATATAATTATTATAATTTTTTGTATGTTTGTCTAATAAATTTTATTTGCCAAATCAAATTCTACAAATGAATATTTAATTAATCTTAGGTAATAAAATAAAACACATGAGGTTTCAATCATAAGAAGACAAAATTCTAATTGGACAATTTTATCCTTCTTAATTAAATTTTACTTATCAATTTTCATTAGTAAAAATCTATCATATGAAATTTAAATTTTGTTCGATTAAAAACTAAATTATTATAATCTATATATTAGGAAGATAAAATCGTGTTTTAAGAAAAAGAATATAAAAGAAAAATACAAGTAGTGATATCATACAAAAATTAGTCAAAAAATAATTTATTACATGTTTTTTGAAAAAAAAAAAAAATCTTCTGAATGGTCCCAAAAGGGGGAGCCATGTGGTAGCAGTCTATTGGCCACTAAACCACATGGCCTTCAACACTACACATCACTCTTAAACATCACATTAGCATCAAATCAACTTAATTCACATCTTATCATCATTAATTCATATCTAATCTTATTTTCTAAAAAACCTAACTTAGTACCTTGCATGCAGTAAAGGTACACTCTTCTCCGCTCGCCTATATAAATATATACCAACTAGCATTTCCTTACATTTTCCAAAGCTAAATTGTGAGCTCTCAAGGTGCCAAAAGATTCAAAAATCACTTTTCCTTTAAGCTTCAAGGTCTCACCCAACATCACCATCTCTCAACATTCATTCTTCAACATTTTGTAAGGATGAGTTATTGTTGTGAATTTCAATTTCTTAGCTAAGTTATATGAACCTGACAATACCCAATTCAAGAATTGTCTCGTATCTACAATTGGAAGATCATAGCTAGAAATGTTTAGGTGAAATAAATATTTTAACTTATCTTATTTTTAATTCAATTAAAATTAGGATTTGTTTTATATTATCTTATCTTTAGGATTTGTTTTCTATTATCCTATCTTTAGGATTTGTTTTCTATTATCTTATCTTTAGTTCAAATTTATACGATTTGTTGTCTTATTTGTTTTCTTCTAATTCCTTATAAATAGAAACTTATATAGAAGATTTTAATAAATTAAGTGTTTTTTTTATGTGAGAGTTTTCCTTTTATTCTTGAGTTAAAGAACTTTTATAGTGTTGATTCTACTCATAGGTCGCAGTCAGGGTCACACTTCTTTTAATAACTTTGGTTTTGTTTATAGTTATGTTCTATATGCTTCCAATTTAAATTCTACACAGTTTAAATTTTTCCTAATTAAATCGTAGTTCATAGAGTTCAAACTCTGTAAAATTCAAACTCGTTTGACCTTATCTTAGCATAAATTGATCAATTAAAGGTTAGAAATAGTTGAGAGTAAGTCGTTGATGGATTCTGGATAGATTAATTGCCAAAAACACAAAGGAAATCAAAGATCAAAAATTTAAAATCTTTGGTTTGAACCCAGTGTGGAGGTTGAAGATGAAGTGGCAAATTATCATTTTGCCCTTTTGTTGAAAAATTTACCAAAATACCCCTATTCTATTTTTTTTAATTTTATGTCATTTCTACCTATTCAAGCTTTGGAAATTTGTCAGAGGATAGCTCTAATTATATGGAACAGAATGAGATGAATTTTTCTCAAAAAATTTGATAAAAATTTAAATTATTTTGAAAATTTCCAAAAATACCCCTAGGTGAGAAAATTGAAAATTTAAGTTTGTTATGATTAATAACCTGAGGAAAAAATTATTATAACCTATTTAGAATCATGCCTAGAATATTTGAATCACTTTGGAAATTTTAAAATCCTTAAAAATGAATTATATTTTCAAAATAACCAAAATACCCCTAGGGGTATAAAAATGTGGATTTTTATCATTTCTATATCACTCTAACTTTAGGAAACCTGATCTAAATTGCTCTTAGTAATATTAGGACCCTTACCAAAAGTTATGGGTGAAATAAAAGAAATTTTTTTGAAAAGGGGCAAATATTTTTAAAATGACCAAAATGCCCTTACTTTACAAAAATTTATTTTTAATTCTAATTTGACTTTTTGAACTCAGGAAGTTGTTTGGAAAATATTAGAAACCTACATATAAAGTAGTTTTGGGGTAGATTTATGAAAGGAAAAATCCTAGAAAAACATATTTTATGAAAAAAATGACCAAAATACCTTTACATTAGAAAAAATTAATTTTTCACTATTAGAACCTTCTAATCCTAGAAAAGACAAATTATAATACTTGAATAACTATACAAGATCTTTAAGTTGAAAGTGAAGATAAGAAGGAGGGAAATGACCAAAATACCCCAACATCCAACTATACTCATGACTTCCTATTTTCTTATTCAAAACTCTGTCAAATTTATTAACTACCCTAATAATTGCATACTTGATTGTATATCTCAAAGGAATGAAGGTTCCTTAAAAGGAAATCATGTCAATATATGGTTGATAAGAAAAACATCTTTGTGATGCAAACCTCTTGTATATATATTAATAATGTTTAATGAATCTTCTTTGATGTTAACAAAACAAATAATACATATTTATTATTATATCAAATCAAGAAATGAATAGATCGATAAGTCTTCACAAATAAAAGAGATCCCCCTCTGGGCCAGAAACAGATATATTGATGGTCAGGCAACTTATGGACCTATTATTATAATTGCATAAGTCCTCTGGTGAAAAGGAGTATATGAGGCAACAAGGGATCCCTATAAACAGTAGTAATGTTTCTAGGACACAGCGTGGTGAGATTATATTTGCATGAATGCTTTGTATGTAAATGTTCAGGTACACTAGTATTATATAACTAAAATTAGAATCGAAGATTCACTCCTACACTAACCATTTCAGGAAACGATGTCTGAGGAATTTCATCCACTTTTCCATTTATCAGTTACTCCCTTATGTGGGTGATGGTCTAGAGACCCACTGTATCAATTATATACATATACTGGATATGTGCGTTTCACCTTCTTTCATGCAACTCCCTTGTCTCTCATTTCCTACGGGCAAATCGATCTTTCGATCATTTTAACACAGGTGGAACCTCCGAGAGTATCAGTGTCACCTCCTGGTTTCCCATCTCACCCCAGAAGGAGACGATCGTGTAACTCTTCCACTGGTCATGCTAGGTTTAGAATAGTCAGACCTGCTCCCAGCATTGACATATCGGAGAAAAATGATCCTTCGAAAGATCCAGGAGAAGATGCTTAAAATTTTTCCCTTTTGTATTACCAATAATGTATTATATAAACTTTGGTGTAATAAAATCAAGTGACTGTTATGCTTTGGATATTTTGTTCCATGAAAAAGTAGTCGTTACACTATCTCCTTCATCTTTCTCTTTCTGTTTCCTCTTTCTCTCTTTTTCTCTCTCCCTCCCTCATCTTTCTCTTTCTCTTTCCTTTCTCTCTCCTGCCTTTCTCTCTCCCCTCTCTTTTTCTCCATTTTTCCCTTTCTCCTTTTCTTCCTATCTTCTTCCCTGGTTATCCCTCTCTTCTTTCCCACTCTCCTTCTTCTCCTTTCCAATTTTCTTTCTCTTCTCCATTGTTTCTAATTTTCACCCTTCTACCACCCACCTTTTCTTCCCCCTTCCCCATTCCTAAACTCTCTTCCTCTAATTCCTTCAAATTTTTCACCACCACTATTTCATTCATTTTTAAGTTTTCATCTATTGATTGCTAATGGTGTTTCCAACAATGTTTTGTCTTTGTATTCAAATGCTAACAAACAAATTATCTATTTTATCATGAATTTACTATAAGAGCATCATAATCCTACTAAATTGGCCATGAAATATTTTAACAGAGGATGAAATTCAAAAAACTATAATCTATGCTAGTTTATCACCATTTCATAATTTTGAAACATAATTAAGATATCCAGAATGCGATTATTGGAGACAAAATGAAGAATAGAGGCTCCTCCTACTTGGTTTGAGCTTTTTCGGCAAAGAAACTCAAACTTTCTTGCGAGGTTTCATTTTTGATCTTTACTACTTCGTTTGCCCTTATTCCTAAAAAAAACTATAGTTAGACAATTTTTGAATGGGTATGTGAATCAAACAATGCAGATGGGGTTCAATCTATGGGTGAAATTGCAAGTTTGGATTCTTTGTTTTCGCCCTTCCTTCGTCCATGGCTGCCTTGTATATATAGGGTGCCTTGGCTCAAATTTTGGCTTATTAAATTTGCAAGAGGTGAGCTATGGCGTCTGGACAGGTTGTAGGGTGTAGGGCTCCTGTAGGTGGATGAAAGCTCGAGGAGGATGGGCGGTGCAATAGAGAAGAAGAAGCTTGAGGGAAGGAGATAAGTTGTAGGGGATGGACGAGTGACATGGCTACATCTGATTCCTTAAGGTGGTTGTTATGGTTTGTATACAACTATAGGCGTGTTCTTAGCACCAGAAGCACTATGGTCCAATGGTTAAGACACTAGACCCTTATGCTAGGTCCTAGCCTCGAGCCTTCGCTGTGCCTTTTTTCCTATTTTCGTTCTTTTATTTTCCTCACCTTAGAAACACATTTTATTATTATATATAAAAGCGCTCCTCCTTAATGCGAATAACCTCCAACTCAGTTGGCAGCGTGCCTTTCTTTCTCTCCTAAGGGTATGGGTTTTGAACCAACCCCTCCCCTTTTCTTCGTTTTCCCTTCTTTTATTTTATTTATAATATTCTATAATTATTGTTTTTCTTTTATAAATTTTCTAAAAATCCTAAAATTTCTAAATTATATCCCCCTTTTATTTTTTCATGCTTTTTCTACCTATCTTTCTTATTTTATTTATTTCTAACTTAATTAATTACATATATTTCTTAAACATTTTATAAAAAAATCCTCATATTCCTAAATTTTATATTTATTTAATTTTTCTAGATTTTAATTATTTTGAAAATTCCTATAAATTCATTTATACTTTTCTCTTTCTATTCCTATTTTTTTTTTACACACCAAAATATGAATATATTTTTTTATTAATCTACATATTTTATTGTAATTTATTTTATTATATTTATATATTCATTTATAAAATCTTATTTTATAACCCAAAAATTAAGAATATTAAATTAAATTGTTCCTTTCTTACTTCTATTCATTTTTGTACTTCAATATATATTTTTATAAATCTCATATTTATTTTAATATGTATTTTATCCCATTATTTTCTATAAACTAAACTTTTAAAATTTTTCTTTTACATGTTTCTATTCATTTTGTCTTTTATTAACTTATTTAAAGCTACTTATCTAAAACTTTTTGAAATTGTACTATCATCTATCTCAATGTCATTTATAAATTTTCTTTATTTCGATAAGTATAATAATTTTTTTTCAAAATGATTTTAAATTAAATTTTAATATATCTAGCATGACAAACATTTATTCAAAATGAATTATGATCTTTATTTCAAAGATTTTCGTTTATTCTAATGCTACTTTACTTATTCTAAATAACAACATTATTTGTAAATTAAAACAGGATGTTACAACTTTATTCTTCTTAAAGAAATTTTGTCATCAAAATTTGTACCTTAAAATAATTATGGATATAATTCCATCATCATATTCTCTAACTCCCATGTTGCATCACGTTCATCTGTCAGACTTCAAATCAATTTGATCAAGTTAATGCTTTTGTCTCTAAGTTGTTTTATTCTTTGATCACCAATTCGTACTGGCAGGACACCATAAGTTAAATTCTCTCTAATTGTTACATGGTCAAGTTCGATCACGTATGAGGGATCAGGAATATATACAATTAAAGAGTGCCCTACAATCAAGAATGCAAATAAGACTAAACTTGATTTGAGAACTAATCACTTTGAAGAGAAAAGGAATGATATGAACCTAGTTGATTCGAGGGTAAATCACTTTGAAGAGGAAGAGAATGATATGAACCTGATAATACCCAATTCAAGAATTGACTCATATCTACTATAACGACCTAAAATTTTTACTAATTTATTTGGTAAGTTTTAATTACAATCAGACAAACAATTGAAGATTAACTCTCATTCATTAATTTACATCAATGTACATCAAAAGTTTCATTGCTTATACAAGATAGAAATTAAAATTTAAGATTCTTTCTCGCCTCTAGAGTTTTCAGACGGATCTTCCTCTTCAAAAGATTCTTCTCTCGGAGATGGCCTAGTGCTAGTGAGAGTAGAGATAGAAGGTTGGCTAGGATTATTTGGTCACCTTCTTCTAGGATGTGATGGGATTTTGGGGGAGAATTTGAAAATCTAAGAGGTACAACTTGAGTTAATACTATAGGGAGATCTATTTGGCTAGGTATAGAAGTTGAAAGAGGATCGGCAGGAAAGAAAGTAAATCGAACATATTCGGTTAGGTGCTAGCTGGTATAAGGGATCCCTAGTCCATCTTCTGCAAAGAGGGGTTATAGATAAGTCAAACAAGGGACGATAATCATCAGTTGTAACATCCTATTTTTAATTTTATAAATAGATACTAGAATTTATAATTTTGATAAATTAATTACTGTAAAGATTTAGGATTTTAGAAAGAAATAATATTAGAAAAGGAAATTTTAATAATACCAGAATTTATAAATAGACAAGATTAATAAAATAGTTTAAATAAGAATAAACAAAAAATT